>JANHGN010002720.1:113637-126933 GCA_024605025.1 Megaceryle maxima
AGACACCAGCACCTACCTCTCTACAATGTCCTTTCAGGTAGTTGTAAAGAGCAATAAGGTCTCCCCTCAGCCTCCTTTTCGTCAGACTAAATATCCCCAGGTCCCTCAGCTGGCTTCACATAAGACTTGTTCTCCAGGCCCTTCACCAGCCTAGTTGCTCTTCTCTGGACCCACTCCAGCACCTTGATGTCTTTCTTCTAGGGAGGTGCCCAAACCTGAATGCAGTACTCGAGATGTGGCCTCACCAGTGCTGAGTACAGAGGGACAATCACCTCCCTGGTCCTTCTGGCCACACTATTTCTGATACAAGCCAGGATGCCGTCAGCCTTCTTGGCCACCTGGGCACACTGCTGGCTCATATTCAGCCACTTGTCAATCAATTCCTGCAGGTCCTTTCCTACCCTCAAGCAGATCAACACTCCCACCCAACTTGGTGCTGTCTGCAAACTTACTCAGGGTGCATTCTATCTCCTCATCAAGATTTGAGCCACCAACCATATGCACACAGAGTGCAATGGAAATCTGAAGAAAATGATTTGCTTGCTTTATTGTGCTTGACCAATGCTACACTTTCAGGAAAATCACACTGTAAACCAAATGGGATATCCCACATCCTAACAAAGTATCTGAAATATGTTGAATAAAAGCACAAGCAGCATTACCTACAGTGAACTAAATTCCTTCATAACATGCTGTTTGCCCCCTCTCATTTAATTTCCTTCCTTATTGTGAAAAAAAAGTCACACCTCCTATGTATACAACATCTGCAGATTGTACTGTTACTGCTTTTTAGACTATTTATGAGGTCTGTGACTCAGCTTTAAAGGCCGACATGACTGTGGGCTACCAAATCCCGCAGCTCAGCAGCAGGAGATATTCTGAGATTGAAAAGATTAATTTTTATATTTTACATCAATTTGCAGTAAACAACAGAAATCTTCAATTTGGCAGAAGCAAATAATAAATTAAATTAAAAGACAAAGGAGACATTATTGTGAAGAAGGTTGAGATTTAAGGAAATTTAAAAAAAGAATATCTCTCTGGAGACTAAACCAACTACCTTTGTCACATAAGTCCTCTGCTTCCATACACTTGAAATCCAGGATTTTATTGCCAACATGGCAGTAGTATTTTTTTATGTGGCGAGTTAGAGGAAACAAAGATGTCTGAAGAATGAAATCCAATTTTTCCGGTCCATTATTACCAAACCAGCAGAGTGTATTCTGGGGCTGAGGGATCTGTGGTGTTCATGGTTTGAAACACTATGCCTAACAAGGCTATACAAAATAAAACAGACAGATCAACCATACGTATGTGTCCTTTTGTAATGCATTTTAGACAAAACCAAACCAACCAACCAAACAAAAAAAACCCCCAAAAACCAAAACCCAATTTGATAGCTGACATTAGAAGCTAAGATCTTTTTGAAAACAAACAAACAAACAAGTTCAATATAAAAAACAGTGTTCTGAGAAATTCTGGAAAAATTGTCTTCTCATCAGAGGTTTTGGTAAAGAAAAAAATTTATGGCAACTGCAAAACAAAATGAGTCATTAATAATAGTTCTTAAGATCTGTGTAGAACTATGCAGTTTATGACATGTTCAAACACTTGTGGCTCTTGTGGCAATAAACACTACTGACATGGAAGATGAATCCAATGTTTCACAGGATTTCTAAAAGCTTTTCATTCTTTTTAAACAAGAGAGTTTAACTTGAGAACTGCTTTTGGGCCTGCTCTAAAACTTCTTCCTCATTTGTTGTGTCAGGCAAATATTAACTCCTATAATTTGCACGAGGCTTATTTTTGAACCATCATCCATTTCAGGACAATAGTCACTTCTGAGTACTGCTAGGCAAACTTATCAGTGAAGGCAAACACAACTCCAAAGCAAATATTACTCATGTAGAATCTAGAGCTAACATGAGTTTCATCAAAACATCCATATTTAGCCAGAGCTCTTCAACATGAAGGGACTACAAACACATTCTGGATTTAGCCCAGAAATCTGCACAGGATCATCTCTAAGATTTTGCCTAATTCATAACACAGACTTCTAGTTCATTGATGTCATAAGTATTTAATCTTACTTCAATTAAAATAATTAAGGCATATGCACAAAATATAAGAACACATATCACTGATTTTTCTTTTTATTTAGCCGTGGGCTATTCTTGCCCTTCTAGTCACACTGCAACACTGTTTTTTTGCCAGTGGCCATATCAAACAAGATCCTTTTCTCAATCCCCATTTTCCTGTGGTACTGAAAACAGAAATTGATTTCCATTGGACATTGTGAATTGGTAAAACCAAGAACACACATACACTGCCTAAAGAGCTGATAAATTCAATAACATTAGGTCTTTTCTGGTTTTGTTTTTCTTGTTTTAAGAGTCTTCCAGCTACCAGAGGGATAGATACCAGTATGTATTTTCCATTAATTTAAAACTAAAACCTACCTACCGTTAAAATTACCAAACTGAATTGAAAACTTAGCTGAATTGTAACAAGAGGACAATACAGTATGGTAAAACTGATGCAATATTAAGTAATATCTATTTATGATAAAATGTAGGTGACTACTTTTAGCATTCAATATATATGGTATAAATAAGAATGAAAGAGCAAGTTAAATAATTAACTTAGATTGTTGGAAAAAACTTCATAATGGTTATAACAATACTGCTCAATTATTGTAAAGAGGTGAAGAAAATGATTTCCCAAATCCCAACTGATGCATCAGTTGCATGTGCACAAATACATTTTTGTTATATGTACAAAGGAGGAAGGCAAGAGCAAAGTCCAATGTTTGCTGCTCTCTAACTGGACTGAGATGAAGTGAATGGGGGGAAATGTGGCAGTGCTCTTCCTTCCCGACAGTATGTCACTCATCACCAAAATATCCCATACTCTGTCAAATGTTATGAATTATCCTCCCAAACGGGGAAACAAGAGGAGGCAAGAATGACTCTGACTCCAGGTTAAATTTATGTTGACTGATTCAATGATAGCTTTTTAGCTACTATAGCCATTTATACCCTTCAGCTTTGAAAATGGAATTCATGCCCTGGGTAGCATGCTAGGTGCTGTCTTCTACACGTGCAAGTCTAAATCCACTCTTGAATTTTCTACTTACTTACATATTATTACATTGTACAATCAGAACTGGAAGTTTTGCCTTCAGGGTGGATATTAACTCTTGAGTGTCTTTCTAGTTGGTAATACAGGCTTAAAACAATTATGGCCTAATAAAATCTATTTTCAAATCTAAACCAAATAGCTTTAACACAGTAAATTCTCTGCTATGGTTCACAAATGTGCAAGCTGTACTCTATTGTATCAGTATTATCACAATTCTTCTGGAAGTAAAACCTTAAAGTATGTCTATTGTCTTTATACAGAAGAGTAACAGACACAGTGTTATAACATGCCCAGGAACATTTTTTCCTAACATCTAAAAATTTTTGCTTTTCTTTATCACCTCTAAAATTTTCATCTTTCTTTTCAGTATTGGTCACATTTTTTCTTCTTTCGCTAGGTCAAAGATCAAGAATGAGAGGTGCAAGCTATGAAACTTCTGAAATTAAAAGCTGCAATAGTAAATTATCAGCTTGAAGTTCCTCCTAGTCCAGTATCACATCCCAAAAGCAGCCACAGGCTTATGTCTAGACAAGAGTAAAACAAGCAGATATACTACTCTTCCAGCTGCCAACTATTTTAGCTCAGAGGATTTCCTACAGACATCTACAGTTGCACAAAGACTCAAGGACTCTTCTGATACTCTTCCTTGTCAGGTCAGTGATGATAGGACTGCTAGCAATATGAAAAGGAGCGGATGCAATCAGATAATCCATTCATTGGTAAATTAACCTTCAGAGTTATATCAGTCTCCTGGGTTACATTTGCAACTGTAGCCCTATCCTTCAACCTATGATACTATTTCATCCACAGAGCAGCCAATAATCCCTTAATTTCAAACCAAATCTGACTAACTTTTCTTACAGATGAGATCAATTCAACCTAATGTTTTTAGAAAAAAACAATACAAACAAACAAAGCTTGTCCAGCAAACAAGTATCTCAAAAATGCAACAGCACATCTGTAATTATACATTCTATAAAATAACGTATTTGGTGAGGGAGCAGGACTGAAGTTTAATATAAAATTGATGTGCTAGATGGACTGAATAAAGTGGAGAATGCGCCTCCAATGACAGGGGTTTTTTTTAATACCCTTTTCTGATACTTATCTACTAAAAAGATACTATTGCATGCTTTTTTTTGTTCCTTTAACCACTGTACAACACTCAGTATCAACTCTGCAGTTGGGCAGATTACTATGTGGGCATTTTTGCTCAAAAAAGACGACAACTTTATCATCATGTTAATAAAACTAAGAACTTAATTCACATTCTGAAGGTTTGGGTCCTCTGTAATAGAAAGAAGTTCAATGCTTGCAAAATAATTACAATCTGATGATTTTATTTAATGTGTTTACCATGAGAACACCATTTGATTCTGCTGCAATACAAACCTCACAGTATTCCATATAGCAGGCCATTCTAAAAAATTTTTAACATTTTCCGTTCCCCTTCCATGAACTACATTTTACACTTCTGCTGTTACTGAGAAATGCATTAAAGGAAGGTCACATGATTTCCCTCGCGTCAATAAATGATGGCTCAATTAGGCAGATAAGAATCTACAGCCCTCAGCAGAAACTCTCTTCAGTCCATTCTCAGCAGTATAAAGCAGCACTTCGGGACAGCACTAGTTCTGGGGAATGAATACTTGCTATCCTTTATATACGTGCTCATTGAAAATTTCTCTCTCCAAAGAAAACTGGATCCTTCATGTTGCTGAAAATTTGCTATCACTGATGGTTTGCACATTTTATTTTCTACATACAGCTACAGTTCACAATTAAAATCAATACGATGGTGAGGAATTTTCATTTTAGCACATTGCTGTACTAATTCTAAATCATATTTTGGAAATAAGATATCTTGATAAGTAAATGAATAAAAACTCTCAAGAGTTTTGACCCCAGTCCTCAAAGGGAAATTCATACTGAAGGATGAAATTCATTCTTCCCTTATTTGCTGTGATCAGGTGTATTAAGAACTCAATATACAGAGTGCCATTGATAGCAAGTGCAGCTATAAATGCCAATATTCTCCTGGGTACAGTCTCAGTGGGTGATAAGGTTGTTTCTGCTTCATCCCAATTACTCACACCATCTTCCATGCCCACTACCTGCCATTGTTTTGCCGACTTTCTTAATTTTAAGCCTGCTGTGAAGAGGAATCTGTTAAAAATACTGTGGTATCTCACTTCAGGTTATGCAGAGACACCAAGACAGAATATTCAGTATTTCCCTTCTTTCTCCCTTTTCTTCCATTCGATTCATTCTTTAAGATTTTTATGACTCCTTATAATGTTTAGCCTTTACTTTTCACAGCACACCTCAGTGTTGTTCAGCACCAATTATACTCCATATGGTCTTAAAAAGACATGTTCAGAGGCATATGCTGAGGCATATTTCATACTAAACACTGTTAACTGCTGTTCCCCACCATTTTCAAATTTGCAGGAAAGTATTGTTATATTGCATCTGGCAACAGCATAGTTGGCAAAAAACTATTAGGAACAGTGGTATTCTGCAAAACTACTTCAGTAACTTCAGTGTAAAAAGTGGTAACATGACAGATCATCTCATCTACAGATCTTCAAGGGAGAGGCATTATTAGCCATATACTACACATGGGAAATCTTGTGATTTAGAAAGGGCTTTGCAAGATCTATGGACTATGAGGTCTAACTATGCTGATATTTATTGTGAATATTATGGCCAGGTATTTATTAAATTATTTTGCCTCAGCAACCACATTATTGAGAAACATGGAAAAAAAAAAACATACTGACCTTAACCAACATAGTCCTGCGAATAAAAGCGTCAGTGCAAGTATGATTAGTCTGGGAAGGTGAGAGCATTTCTGCTGGTGTATAGCAGGGGTTATAAACCGTCTCCACATTAGGGTGCTTGTGCCCGACAGAAGTACAAATCCACAGGAGGGTTTTCCACAGCAGTTGCACCAGGAAAATCCTTCTGTTGTGGACAAAATCTAAGTACTCTTAGCTTTTAAGCCAAACCTTGAAAGGATTAGTACTGGTGTTTTTTTCTAATTCATATTGCTAAAATGATGCTTTGTCAGTCAAACTCTAACTGCTACCATGATGGTCTGGAGATGTACCTTATAAAGAACCAATGTGTACCTTTCTTTCTCCAAATTAGACATTACTTCTAAACCAGCACTCACTACTTAATTGGACAATTTAGTATTTCCTTAAATATTCTATCCTTAATTGAAGAATGAAGAAAACCACCAAAGGAGGATCTTGTTTTCTTTTGACCAGACAGTCTGAAGCACATTTACCAAGCAGGTGACCCAGTGCACTGCTGACTGAGCATTACCCTGACTAGAAGGATTAAGCCACACCACAAAACCTTCTCAGTCCTGTCTTTAAGGCACAGTTCTATTCTTTTAATTCAGAAAACACCATGAAGATCTCAGCTACAGCAGATGTCCCCTGACAGGAAAAGGGGAAAGGTCTTTTCCTCTGTTGCATCAAGGCCAACCCAGGATCCCATAGCCTCCTTCAAATGAACTTCCAGAACCTGTTTTTGGAATCTGTCAATTCCTGGTTCAAATACACCCAATTACAGGCAATGCTGACAGGATTCAGCCCTTCTGCTTCCTTAAGGGCTAAAGAATCTATCAACATTGAAAAAAGCCCAATCTAGAAGGCATAATATTAACACGTTTAAATACATTATCACCCTAAATCTGTGGAGAAACATTTCTGCAAAATACTTTTTTACCCTAAGTACATGATTGCTAAGCCAAATGTAGCACACATTTACTTCACATAAATTTTTAGGATGTTGATTAGCTATGCTGTAAAAACATCTGTACTTTTAAAAATGCTAACTCTTACTTGCAAAACCAAAAGTAGCCTTCAGGTTTCTATCCTGCTTTCAACTTCTGCTATCTCAAAACACCTGCAGTCTGGTGTGGATCAATGCCATTCACTACAGTTCAGGTTTTGAGCATGAGGCAGCATATATGAATCCCCTTGCACTACATGCGTGTATTTTAACATTCTAAAACTTGGTGCAAAAGTTTGTGCTTTTTATTTCAAAGCCACTATGTAATCATTTCAGAGTGGTCATTTCAAAGCAAATCATTAATCATAATATCAAAAAAAAAAAGAAAAAAAAAGGTTTGTATTTAAACAACTGCACTGTCCTTATTACACATATAAATGATAACTGAAACTGTAATTTCAACTTCATACTAAGTAGTGGGCTACCATAAATAGCTTAACAAAGCTCTCAGGTTATACACATGCACACAGTTTTTGCTGCTAAAAAATTAACAACCTTCATGTAAAACAGAGCACAACTGCTGTGGGATGTATGTGTGTTTTTTAATGCAGCAGTTGGCAACATAAACACAAGGAAAACATATTCCAGGGTTATGCAGACTATGACATCCATGTTAATGAGATCTACTCTTTTGGAAGAAAGGTGGAACCCCAAACTTCTATCAACTGTACACAGCGTGGTGATTACCAATTATTATACATTTTGGCAGTCAGCATCCAAAAAGACCAAGTTACCTTGAATTAGAAAAACTCACAAATTTCAAGTTTTAATATTTAGAACAGACTTAAAATAATGATTCTTTTTAAACTTCAGCAAAGAAGTACTGAAATGAAAAAAAATTCAAGAAAGAGCCAATGCTCTTTCAGTTAGACCACCTAACTCCTTGATTTGCTAACGCTTTAGTTTTGAGATTTTTCTCTAACAAAGTTGACATGGTAACAGACAAAAATTCTTCTGCTCTCATAAAGAGACCATCTAATAAAACTGACATGCAAGAGGACCTGCAGTAAAAATTTCCCTTCAGATTGACTTACCTCACCCCTTCGAGCATGAAGGCTTCCCTTTTTAATTTACATTTAAATAGTGTGTTAAGTCTCCCCATACTTTACATATGATTTGAGACTCAGTGTCCCTAAAGGCAGAGGCATGTGGGAGCAGAGGTCTCTGCAGAGGTCTGCAGGAGGCACGGCGGGTCCCTGTCCCTGGTGGCAGAGCTGGCCATGGAGAACGCCTCTTCTCACTGCTCCCCAGTCTGCTAAAAATCCCATTTTGGCCTTTGCAGACCAGTAGCTTGCAACCAAGAGACTGATTTAGTTATTTCAACAGATTTACAAATTCTACTAATGAAATAAAACATGCCCTTTCCCCTCTCCGCGCCCCCTCCCCTAAAAAGCAATATACTTTTAAAAGGGTAATGCAATCACGACCATTATGTCAAAGAAAATTACATGCTGGGTTTATCTCTGTAGGTATCTGTCAAATGCAAAGCACACACAACATCTTTGGAGTAATAATGATGTTTTATCATTTTAATTACAAACACTTTGAAAAAAATCCCTAAAGTGTACCAATTGGGGTGGTCTGAATGAACAGTAGTTTGATAGCCCAAGGGCAGCAAAAATAGATTGAGCTACCAAATTTCATAGTAGTTATAGCAGCTGTCTTCTTGCCTCAGGGAACCCGAGTATTTAACAAAGCAGACAGCTTGGCATTGGCATCTGATTAGTAATGTGGGTATTGTTGGACAGAGTACACGCGGTTCTATTGTTTCACTGTTTGATTAGGAATTTGAAGAGCTATGGCATCATTTAATGTTTATATTTAGCTTTTGTATGTTCATTTACAGGTACTGTAAAAGGATATTTTCTCACTTATCACTTGCTGCAAGTAGGGAATATTGTCTCGAACACGATCAATGAAACATGACAGGATTTAAACGTCAGGGTCAGTTGCCTCCCCATTTCTGTGCCAAAATTTTGTTGAAATGACTGTGAAAGCTTTTCTAATTGGGGAGACAAGTGAATAAGGTAAAAGCCTGTTCTTCCCTTACCATGGAATACAAATAACTTGGAATTTAAAATAATTTTAAAACATCATTTATTCCAGTTTAACTTTACAAGGGAAGATTTCTCTTCACAATATAAGTCTCAGAGGAAAAATTCAACCGTTGAAGTTTCTGAGAGAGTGGGATTGATTTTTATTTTTCTAATCCCACAGTAGCCTGACTGTTTGGATAACCACTGGCTAACTATAAGAGAATCTCTCTTGCAAAACCAATCTGCTTAATAGTAAAAATCTTAGTTAACATGCTTATCTAAAAAGGCTTGATCTCGGGGAATAACCTTAGCACAAACAACAATATTACTCTGAGGTTTGTATTTGAACTTCATACAGCCAAAAAGACCTCCCACGTGGCTCTTTGCTCTTTCATTCTTTAAGTATACATCACAAATTATTGGCGCTTGTTGGCAGAGTTCAAATCACTGAACTCATTGCAAATAGTCTACTTCAGCTAGAAGTACATTCTTTTACTCTATCAAATCCATCTGAGGTAATAAGACTTGATGTTTTATTCAACAGAGCTGAGGAAAATTGTTGCACAATAGGTTAATTCAAAATGGCAGCATAGAAAATGCATCTGTCAGTGGGGATCAAATTACAGGGCAAGCTCCTCTCAGTGCTTAGAAAAACAAGTCTGCAGTTCTACAGATTATGTGCATGTGTGTGTTTAAAGGGGTGGGAAAGGAGCTAAATATCTGAGCTAACCTCCAATTAAAGTCAATCATAAAAACAGCCAGTTTAATGAGTACGGATTTCTTTGGGTAATTATAACACCAACCACTTTTTTTCTCCCTCTCTTAAATCTGTAATTCTGCCTTCTTGTTATTGCTTGCTTTGTCATTAATCGCCTCAGGAACTTGATTTCCTAGCAACAGACTCTGCCACCAAACATTTGGCTCCCGTTCAACATTTTCTTTGTGAAAAATGGCACTGCTATTGCCGCCTGGCTGTTGCAGCTAGACTGGCTGTGTAAGTGCTCTAATAATGCAGTCTTCTAAAAAACACCCCCAAAAAAATCACACGATAAAAGGAGCAATGACTGAGCTTCACTAATTACTGTGCTGAAGAAGTGTATCTGCAATTTAAAGGCTACTGGGGTAGGAGGAGAATGACAGGAAAGGAAACATTTCTATTCTTCATATAAATAAATATAATTAATAACAGAAGTGAACATTTAGAAATAAATCTTTTTACGATGTTAGACAGATTCTCATTTATTTTCTATTACGGAAAAAGGAGGTACAATCTTTCTCAGAAGTTGATGATGCTTTTTTCTGCATAAAGTACAAAGCATTCATCTTCAAAGAATGACATCTTGAGCATCAAACTTGACCAAAAATAAGAAAATAAAGTTTCTAATTCACTTTTCCACATAAGTTATTTGAGAAAACACTGGCAAAATTGTCTATGCATGAGAAGTTACACCTGAAATGGTAGCTTAATGCATGCTACATCCTAAATACATCACAGAATGACATGACACATGCTGATGGCAATTTAGACAAAGCTCTTTTTTGCATTTTGATCAAAGAAATAAAACTGTGAATTTCTGTATTTAGGAAAGTATTTTTCCCATATTTGCTTTGGAAGCTAGTAAATGGCAGATTTATTTCCTGGTTAGAGATAGTCTATCATCTCTCCACGATGAATTCAGCTATAACTTCCAGAAAACACAATCTCTCAAGATGGTGGGTTTCAGGAAGGCAATGTTATCCCAGTCCAGTAAAAAAGGCCACAAATAACTGTTGCTAGCTGCAGCTTCTTCTTTATGGTTAAGTCATTCAGAATGGCATTTTCCTGGCCATAAACCCTGTGCATTGTTGTGAGAAACAGTTCTGCATATCAAATTGCATAAATACTGATGCCAGAGCACTATGGCAAAAGTTATCAATGGAAAAAAGCTACTGTAGAGTTATTTAAATAAATGTCTTTTTCAGGGGATATTTTGATTCCTGCTAGTGTCTACAGCTCTCATTTCCCATGATGCACACACAGACCTAGTACATCTCCAAGAAAAAAAAACCTATCACAATCCATTGTAAGTTATCATACTCATCATAGCAGTAAATTACAATAAAAATGCCTTCACTGAATACGCCTCTGAAAGGAGACAGCACAAAGGAAATTTCATTTATACTTACATTGTTATAATAATCAGCTTTTTTTTTAAGTAGAATAGCCAAACCCCATGTAAAATACTGTAGAATGTTATTCAAACTTTGCTACACATTGCTGACATCAAGCTTGTGTTTTGACAGACTCATGTTGAAACCAGATAATTCCTCCATCAAGCCCACTACACTACCACAGTATCTCTCTGCTTAGACAGCACTTAAGCATTAAAATAAAATAAATATAAAAATACTATAGTATTTGTTGAAACATATCAGAGTGGCTGGAGTTTGAAAAACTTCTCCTCCAGAAGACAGGTATGTTACATTGGGTTCATTATGACATGTTACAACTCATGACACCTCCTACTTGAAACTCAAAGACCAGAGTACCTAGTCTTGATCAGAACTGTCATTAACATCAAAATAAAATGCACTTGCCATTGACTTCATAAACACAGGAGATGCTGAAGGTGGTGAATGTAATTTAACTGCGGCCTAACGAATCTAAGCAGTATTAGAAAATGTTATACTTAATGTGATACAAATGAAGGGCTTCACCAATGTGAAATTTCTATGATTTGTTTTGTGGAAATAGAAGAGAATATTTTAAACTTTTATGGATGGTAAAATAACAACAGACCATGGAAAGCTGACTGATTGAAAGAGTTACCTTCTCTGAATAAAATGGTTGTATGGCAACACTGAAAGTGAGCAACTCAAAGTTCAGACATAGAAATAAGTCTTAGAGCTACAAAAAAGCTTCATTGCTCCTCTACTATCTACCTACAACAGGTAGCATAGGACCCGAAGCTTTCAGGCACTGTAAATTCAAAAAGCAAAGATAAGAGAACATAATACATAAGGTATGGTGTAAAAATGGTTCCCCATCTCTTGAATGAACACAGATAAGCAGGAGTATCGGCAATGTTGTACCTATATGAAATGGCTAGGCTAGGTAGTTTACACAGATAGTAATGAGAAAAGCTTGAGACATCATTTAACACCAGCTTTTAAGCACACAAATAATACCCACAAAATACAAATTAAAATACAGTCCCTAAATAACAATCCACTATTTTCCTTTGTATAGAACAAGGGACAAGCATTTTAAAGGAAGATCTGTCTGGATTTTGGGAGCTACTTAACTGATCCACTTGAAGTTAAGACTCAAGTTACTATAGACTGGGAATGTAACTGCAGTCAATATTGCCATTTCATAAGCTTAAGGAAGTAAAGGAAAGTATAGAAGGGGAAAAAAACCCAAAACAACAACAACAACAACAACAACAAAACCTGAAGCACAAAAGGCACTTCCAAGAACATATTTATTACTTTGGCACCAAGATAATATTAGCATCAAATGACAGTGTTTCGTCCACCTAATGCCTCAAACTGTAAACATGAAATGCATGCAGGTGTTGGACTGAAAAACAAGTTGAGTAAGGCTAAATAACTGGCAGCAGTAAAGATGGCTAACACGAGAAAGAGAAAACATACATCTGGGAAACACCACACTTGTGACAATAATATCCAAATATAGGCAGAAAGTTAAAATTCATCTGTCTGTATTAGCAAGCAATAGCAGTTGTCACAGTGTTAAGATTTCTCAAGGTTAAGTGCAACTTTTAATGAAGGAAAGTACTTTCTCCTTTTCCGTTTTCTTCCCATTATAAAAGGTCAAGTGCAAAATTTCTTACTCGCATACAGTAGCATAGAGGTGCTCATTGGAGTTAAATGGCAACTAAAAATCTCCCCAGTTTTTCTGCTCTCCTAAGTAACTCTTAGGAGCAGATTATTTTTTTTAATCAAAAACACTGCAGCTGAGGCTTTTGTAAGCTATGAAAATTAGTAATTATATGCTGCAAGTTACCTTAAAAATGTTTAAAAGTTTTTGTGGAATATCCAAGAAACTGAGTACCAGCTACTCCCATAGATTTCAGTTGGCACTAAAGACAATGATGATCTTAAAAAAAAAAAAACAAACACGTTCCCCAATTCAATCCATGTTATAGAATTCTTAGAGATGCCTATATAAATACAGTAATACCATCAGTTTATTGAATGCCTCTGAAATGAAGACAAAAAAGTGCCCAAATATGCAGTTTTATCACCCCAGTTTTTAAGATGTAACTTTAATATATAAGAATTCTAAAATGCAAATCCTAACAGAAAG
>JANHGN010002720.1:127033-163296 GCA_024605025.1 Megaceryle maxima
GAGAGAGAGGGAGAAAGGAAAGGGGGGAGAGAGAGGGAGAAAGGAAAGGGGGGAGAGAGAGGGAGAAAGGAAAGGGGGGAGAGAGAGGGAGAAAGGAAAGGGGAAAAGAAATTACACCCCCTCACCCCCAAAAACGCAACTGAAGATTATTCTCATGTCAGGTTGTATCCCATTCACAGTTTCAGAGACAGAATGATGATATTTAGTGTTATCATAACTCTGAACTTATTCTGAAATAAGGGAAATGTCTGAGGAAGAGATATTTTCTAGCCCCAGTAAGAACCAAATAAAGTCCCTCACTGTGATTTCTAATCAGACACCAGCAGCAAAATGAATACGACAGACTGGAAGATTTGATGTCAGTGGTAGAAATTACTGCAAGTGTATGAATTATATCTGGAGAAGGGAAAGAAACTGCATAGAGTTTGACAGTACACGTAACCTATCTTAAATGATGCAGAGTGATTCTAAAGGATTAAAATATACCTTTAAAGTTTACCATCTTCAAGAAAGCTGGGGCAGCCTCTGAATTTTGCTTCTTTCTGTGATTTACAGAGTCCTATTCTTTGTTAGTCTTTCTCCAATTTGTCTGCCAGATCTGATTACCAGATGGCTAAAATAAATGTATTGTGTTCATTCATGGTAACAGAAGTTGTCTTTAAGGGTTCTGTCACGGCTTCACTATCTTTTCCTTTGTACCTACTCCTCCCTCTGTGAATTGATTAGATTTCAGAGTTAAGTTTCATCTGAGGGCCATTCTGCTGAATGCTGCATTGAAAAGCATATTATCTATTCTAGGGAGCACATACAGATGACCACAGGATATCACAGATCTGTCCCAAAGCAACAACTGCCCTACCCTGCCAAGAAAATCAATTGTTTGATAATCTCAGGACATGGATTTCCAGAATACGTATCTGTCACTAACATAAATTCTAATGCAATCCAAGAAATAGGTGACAGCTGGATAGAAAGAAGGAAATGAAAAGCAACATATGCACAGTGTAAAGCCAAGGAAGGTAACAAGACTAAAGCGAAGACAGACAACAGTAGACAAATTAATGACTCAGAGAACTACCCTATACCTGAGGAGTGGTAGCTGTTCACTACATGGTTTTGTTTAATTTGTTAAACTGCTACAAATCTGCAAGAAGAGAAGCTAAATAGAAGAAAAGGGCATGAATGCACTGTAGCACAAAGGAACGTGTGAGGTTCTACATGTGTAACTTTACTTAAGGAAGAGAGACTGTATTCTGAAGTGATAACACTGTCCTTGAACTCTCTTAGATGAACCCATCTTTGAGTGCTTTTACTACAGGTGTCAACCAGATTTTTAACCCAACAGATCTCCTCCTGCAATCAGATGATCCCCTAAACTGAATTCCATTTTGCAAATATCTAATACAACTTATTAACACTTCAGTGTTCTTTATTTATCCATTAACCTATGCACATTTTGGGTTTTATTTTGAGTTTAGTAAAATAATTCTCTGTCTCAGTCAAATCTTAGATGTTTTAGAACTGGCATCTGAAGAAAAAGCTTTTAATATATATGAAAATCAGTGCAGTGGATCACCTAGTCAAAATTTAAATGATCAAACTGACTGAACACAGAAGAGTGGCTTTGGAACTAAGATGAAGGTTATATTATTAAAAAAAAAAAAAAAAAAAAAGCAAAACCCCCTGTTTTACACCTCATGCAGTACTTCCCACTTTTCCCAAAGCATCTCCACAAAGTTTAAGTTTTCTATATTTTACATTGGAAGCTTTAATTAAAAAATACTTACTGTAGTATAGTTTTTAGTAACATCTGTCATTCTTCTTTATTTAAACTGTACTATTAGCCTTTCAATACTTTTTTACCCAATAGCATTAGTTCCTAAGCATAGCATTTGGAACAGACTGAGGTATAATTCTTGGGAAACTCAAAACTCAGAACATTTGAAAAACAAAAAATAAAAAATAAGTAGACAACACACCTATGTATTTTTTTAACTGCAGCACAAACATATGGTCATAGCAGTGGGATGTATTTTCTTTGTATACTGAGGAGGTTAGAAGTATGCTTTGACAGTTATAAAGGGGCAGTCTCGGCCACGCACCAGAATCAATAGCAACCATGTAAAGCCTACAGCAGTGCACAGTAACAGACTGTAGGAGGCATTAACACCAGCTAAAAGAAATAACTGTATTTTCAATGAACTTGTTCCTCCTGGATAATCAATTTTTTACACTTCTTACCAGCTGTTCCCACATAGCTCAGGTAGCAGAATGGAAGCAGCTGTCATAGAGAATCCATATATTACATGCATGTTATGAGGTTTTAATCTTTCATAGATGTTTCACGTTTGCTAATTTTGATCAGTCATATCAACTTGAGAGCAAGATGAAAACAAATTCACCACTTCTATTTAGGCAAGACGTAATCTACACAAATACACTAATCCGGCTTGATTCATTCTGGATGGTAAAAAGAAGAATACTAATTGTGAATCTACTAATGCCCCATCCTCAAAACCTCTTTATTCTAGAAGTAAGATATTCATCATTAAAATCAGTTTGCCCCACCGCCCACATTCAAGAGATTTGTCACCATCATTGTTTCTGAAATATTGAGTTATAAGGTGCCATAGTAATTACTATGGAATAAATAGCAATTAAGATTGTTCACACAAATAAGCTCAAACTGTTTGCAGTGAATAATTATGCTAATAGTGTTTTTCTACATAATTTGTGCATCCTTCACAACAATTTACTAGAAAATGTGAAATGTAAATTTGATGCGCTACTACAAAAGCTCTGA
This sequence comes from Megaceryle maxima, assembly GCA_024605025.1. Lineage (NCBI taxonomy): Eukaryota > Metazoa > Chordata > Aves > Coraciiformes > Cerylidae > Megaceryle > Megaceryle maxima. The sequence continues at coordinate 129,837 of JANHGN010002720.1, forward strand.
AAATGTTTAGTTCTTATGATTTTTTCCCCACTAATTTAAGAAAGCACATACTAAAACATAGTTCATTTTCTTTCATTGTAGACCAATGAAATCATCCTAAACCATATGCAACAGACATGCTCATTGCTTACAACATCGTGAGGTTTAACACAAATTTTAGCAATTTGAAAGAAGATTAACTTACTGCTATATAATAAACTTTGGCCTTTTCCACCAACTTCCAGTTCTTCTCCAAATCAAGATGCTTCTCCTTCTTATAGCAATTAGCAGCAGCAAGGTTAGCTACAAGAGACCTGAAAGTGAGTAAAAACCAGGCATTAGATATTCCTTAACTAATGCTACTACAAATTTCTCACAAAGAACAAAATTTCTCTAAGATAATAAAAAATATCCTAAGGAGCCTAAAAGCAATTATTAATGAGCACCATAAAGCACATATACATTATTTGACAATTTCATAATGTTTAAATAAGATATTTTAAATCACATATTAAATACATAAACTGTGTAGGTGGTATGTTCTTTAATGTATGGCTTAAAATGTAACCTATTGCTATTATACTGTTCACATGCCTTCATTTGATTAGAATCAACCTTTGTTGCATTTTGTGATCAACTCCCTCTGTATGGTACAGCATCTGCAGATTTTAATTAAAACTCTTCTAATACCTTAACACCTAAAGGAAAGCAGCTATTCCAGTTTATCTTCCCTAAGACCAACAAGTCAATGAATTTGTATGTCTTGCCTTTACACATTTCAAATGAATAGTTATATTATTTTAAAAGAGGGTTGGTTGGCTGTTCTCCCCCCGCCCCCCATTAGGTTCATATTTTCCTTTAGCAAATGAAAAAGGGCCGCATTGCTACTTTTAGATGATGAACTGTTAAAAAAAACCCTTTGCCTTAGCTGTGCATTACTGGAATACTACCAAAAAACTCATTTTTACTTCATTCTTTTCTAAGTTATAACACAAGCCATGGGACGCAACTCCCATTAGCAAGATCAAAAATACTCATATCATATATACTTTGTCACATGTAAGATACATTCTATTTTAAATCCTCCTCTTCAGCCATATGAAACACACAAAACTGACAGATGCATTCCTATAAAAAGGCCATAACATGGTAGCACTCCATTCTGCCTACCATGACCAAATCCTTTTATGCATTTTTACTGTGAGAAAGTTTAATAACATCCAATATTTAAAGAAAGGGAGTTGGGGAAACATATTTCCCTGCTAGCACACAGTTTTAAAATTAATTTTCAAGATTTAATAGTCATAGGATGCACCTTTAACACATCACTGTTTTGTGATATTTAAGTACATTAGCCATGTAAATGTGTGATTACACATACAACTTACGGCTATTGAAAACTTTTACCATGTCCAACATACATACAATTGATGTTGTATGTATCATCCTTTCCCATGTGAATGCCCCTACAACGCAGAGACAATGGGTCTGAGTGAACTGCTAATCTGCCTCTACCGAGTCATGCTTCTACATCCAGACTGAGTACCACACACGGTGTTAGAAGGTAAGAAAACTAGGAATTCTTCAAAATTCATTCCACCTCAAAACAGCATCTTACTACTGTCACCATTTCTTTGTCCTATTCAATAAAAAACAAACAAAAGCCCCAACAAATCTCTTATAAAGACAGCAACCAAGTCTCCCTGTACACTTGCTGAAGCACTCACCACTCACAATTCCTGCAAGATAAACAGATCAAGTATACTAAAATTAAAACAAAAAGTCAGACTAACTTCTTCTGAATCTATCCAAATATATCACAGAGTTCCCTGTCATTTAATCCCAGGAATATTCTTGGGGCTTATCTCTTTACTTCTAAAGCCTAAAGGCAATAAGAACTAATGTGAAGGGAAGGGCGGGGGGTTGGAATAATAATAAAAAAATATATAAACAAATAGTCCAACCCTCTGTAGTAGTACAAGTAACAGGGGAGAAATTTCATTCTCGATGACTGTTATTTCAGTGACAAGAAATCCACTGAAGAACCAAGAAAATCCAAGAAAGACATGTGCACAACTGGGGTAATTGTCTGTAAACCAAATTTAAAAAGCAAATTAAATCATTCAGTTTTGGCAAACCTTAAATATCTGTCAAGGACCTAGCTGGAAAAATCTCATCTGTCTACGTATGTTGCTAAGTGAAAAGCAATTATGTACCAGAAAACTAAGCAAAGACTATGTTTCCTTTCACTTACCACATAACCCTGAAACTGTAAACCAAGCTCTCTGTGGCTAGATCCAACTGTAGAGTTGCTCTGCACATGATGTGTAATAAAAGATTATTACACTAAAGACAAAGCACTAAGCTTTTCCAAATTAAAACTCTATGTCTAACAGCATTAAGTTCAACATGTGGAACACAGAGAAGGTAGATGGTTTTTAAATAAAATACAGTAATTAGAGACAGCTAGTGCTTCAAATCAAACAGCTTAGGGTAGACTCTGTGCACGTGGGTATTTCTAAGCAGAATGCACAAATCAAAGTTACAGATTATGATGGAGTGTAGGTACTACTTTAATCATATGTTATGATTTTCATGTAAAACTCTGAGAAAACAAAGAGTATTAATACTGCTAAGCTGAAGAATTCAGGGTGGTAATCGGGAACTAGCTCAGAATGCCTTTCTGCAAAAAGCTAGACAGCAAAACCAAGAAACATTCGCATCAGGGTAGCTGAAACATAAAAATACATATAGCCACTTACTAGAAAAGCCAGGAGTCCTATTAGCTAGCTCCTCCAAAGAGAAAAGGAAGCTGAATTACCACAGAAGGAAGCTAATGTGTACTTCAACTGGGACAAAAGTTAACTCTATCTATGGATTAATCAGCTGGGGCCACTTTGAACTGATTCTTACCAATATTGAAAATGCCAAAACCCAAGAAACAACCAGAGGGTAAATCAAGAGTGAGAATAAACTTGCTTTCACTAGAAAAGGGGAGGAATAGCTTGCCCAGGGCAGGGGTGGAGTCCCCATCCCTGGAAGTATTTAAGAGTTGTGTAGATATAGTGCTTAAGGATGTGGTTTAGTCAAGGACTTGTCAGTGTTAGGTTAGTGATTGGATTCAATGATTTTAAAGGTCTTTTCCAATGTAGCCAATTCTCTATTTGGAAAATCATAAAAATACTGCTTAATAAGTTCAAGTACTTGTAGACATTTTAATGAATACATTTACCTAAACTTTTAAATTCAATTGAGATTCACGGCGAAAGATGCATGTATTTTTCCTGAATTCATGATGTATGCCTATTGACAGTCTTTAGTTTTCCATCACATCATCTTGGAAATGGTGATTGTTACAGGATGCGTACACAGACGCTACGTATGTGCCTGAAGAGAGAGAGAATCACAGACCAGAAACATCTTTATTGCTTGTCTTCTCTTTGAAAAACTGAATATGGATTCTGGAGATGAAGGGGGAAGTCTGTAGACATAATTAATGTCAAAACTCCAGATGAAGATGAATGAACTTCCTTCCTCCACTGAGTATGTACATTCATTCCTGAGAGTAAGACATTATGTATGACATTAAATGGGGAGGGACAGGTTGATAAGCTGGAGGACAGGGCTGTCTGTCACTCAGTGGATCTTCCAACAGCCTGGAGAACTGGTTTGGCAGAAAACTTGAAGGCAAATGCAAAGTCACGCAACTAGGATGGAGTAATTCCCACAAAGCAATATAGGTTGAATGTTGCCAGGACACAGTTTTCCAGGAAAGGACCTGTAGGTGCTGGTGGACCGGGCTTGGAATGCGAGTCAGCAGTGCACCCACTCAGAAAAGGTTAATCACTTTCTGGTGTATACGAGCAAGCATACAGCTAGCCAGACAAAGGAAGTTAGATATTCAGACCTCTGAATCATTATATATATATTCACAGAACCACACGGAATCACAGAATGGGTGGGATTGGAAGGGATCTCTGGAAGTCATCTCATCCAATGCCCCTGCTCCAGCAGGCTCACCCATAGCAGGGTGCCCAGGATCGCATTGTCCAGGCAGGTTTGGAATCTCCCCAAAGGAGGAGACTCTACAACCTCTCTGGGCAGCCTGGGCCAGGCTCTGGCATCCTCACAGGAAATAATTTTTTCCTTCTGTTCAGATAGAACCTCTTGGGTTCCAGTTTGTGCCCGTTGCCCCTTGTCCTGTTTCTAAGCACCAGTGTCAAGTGTCTGGCCCCATCCTCTTGACCCTCACCTTTTAACTATTAATCAGCATTGATCAGATCCCTGAGTTATTTTGACATATATTCAACCTCTGTTCTGGTCTCTAGACCTCATCTGGTGTTCTTTGTCCAGCTTTGAGCTTTCTATTACAAGGAAGTCACTGACAAAATGCAGTGAGTCTAGCAGTGGGCCATCAAGATTATTAGAAGGCTGGAACACTCAACAAGTGAAGAAAGGATTAGTTGAGCTTTTAGAAGAGGTACCTAAGGGAGACCTTCCTGCTGTCTTCAAATATCTAAAGAAAGACTACAAAGAAGATTGAGCTAGGCTATTCTTGGACAGAAAAAGGAACAGACATAAGCTGGGAGAAGGAAAATTCCGTAAGAATTTCTCCCAGGAAGAGTGGTCAAACACCAGAACAGGTTGAGCAGAGGTCATGCAACCTCCATCCTTGGAGATATTCAGAACCCAGCAAGAAGTGGCCCTGAGAAACCTCATCTAACTTTGAAGTTGGCCCTGCTTTCTGCAGGGTTTAGACCAGATTCCTCTCTAATTAGAATTGTTCTAGGGTTCTACATGTTGCATGGAAAATTCTCCTTCCTCTGACTCTCAGTTCAGGTCATGTTGCTGCCATTGACTTTTCTAATTCTATCCAAAACATTCACCAGCTTCTGAGGAAGTTTGGTGTGATTTTAATTATAGGACTGCTAACTTAATTGAATAAATTCTACCAACTCCTGATACTGCTTTGAAAGGGAAAGAGCAGTTCCTCAGGATTTATGGCACTGAAAGCCAAAGAGGGAAACCAAAAAGGATAATGCTACAATATAAAGAATATTTTGCTCCTATTCAGAGCCATAAAGAAAAGAATTCTTCCCGGTAACCAATCCCTTTTTCATTACTGTTTCAATAGCTAGTACCAGAAAATTTAGATATTAGCAGAAATCGGGGAGGGGTGGTGTGCTACCTTAATCTCCAGATTAAGGCAGTCCTGATTAGATGGTTCTGAAACCTTTAAAAAAAATGGTCAGGAGGTAATCAGCAAAGTAGTAGTACGTAAGTTCATGAGTTGCGGGTGGAGGGAGAAAGAAGAATGCAAAGGACCACAGTCAAGATAAATTCCTATAGTCTTCATTATCTCTTTCTGAAATGCTTGTTTTTACTCATTTTATTACAATAAAAATAATAAATCACTCCATAAATGGGTTCTTTCTTATGGAATACTCTGAAACCACCCAAAATACAACAAAGATCATTGTTCATAGTCTACAAACATAAGAAAGGTTGAATAGAGTTCTGAAGAAGTGATTTTTTTTTTATATAGCAAAGACCATCCCAAAGAAAGTAGCAAAGGAAAACACGAAAGCCAAAATTCCAGAGAAATTGTTAAAATGTGGATATACAGAATTACAGTTATTAGATGAACTTTGCAACAACTGCAAGAGCAAATGAAAACATCACTTCTTTCTTCCTCTTGTATAAAAATCAAATTTTAACCCTTTCAATCCAGCTATATGCTGACACCTATCCTTTTTATACACACTATCACCAGAAGCATATTCCTTATTTCCCAATCAAGTATATGCCTTATATGCCAATCAGCTTTCACAGAGGTTGCATAAACATACTTGTTAAGCAGCTTTTGTCTCCCACATATTTTATCTCTCCAGAGCAACTGCAAGCTATAAAGTTTAGAAAAAAGTAATGTATTATCTCACACCTTTCTACTGTAACACAACTGCTGTTATCTACAAGTATTAATACTTCCCAGCCCCAAATGATGACTCAGGCAGTCCTATGTGGTCTCAAACAGTGCCCCTGCTTTATCAGTCAAATCACAATTTTTTCAAGGCCAAATATTCCAAACAAATTAGTCTTACACATTATGCCAATTACATTTCTATCTTTGGAAAAATATTAAAGGCCCAATACCTGTTATCACTAGTGATACAGGCAGCACAGGTTCCTGTTGGTTCTTCACTCTGCTCATAGTAATGGGCATCCACATGAGCTTCCTCTGCCTTCTTCTTTAAGATCTCTCCAAATTTATCTTTACCAATGCACCCAAAGAAAGTTGCAGCTTTGTAAGGGCTCTGGATCATCCACTGTAGGTTGACAGGAGAAAAAAAAAAAAAAAAAGAATTAAAAACAACCAACAAACAAAACCAAAGTTAGCATGTCTGGTGTATTATTTTTTTTCCTTTTTTTTTTTCCTCTCCACTCACCATATTTAATTCTGTCCCTACAGAACGCTTCTATGCCTGAAGTAAAAATCATGTAGTACAAGGAAGGGATGGTCAGAACAGAATAAAAAGTTTATCCTTAATAATCTCACCGAGTGTTTAATACCTAATGTAAAACTTAAATGCACAGATTACTATAAAATAAAGTAGATTTATGTGTCTTTAAAAGGTATTTCAGGTATTTCAAAAGCGGTTCCCTTGCGCAAAGGAGATGCCCCCCCACTTACATTTAATAAAGCAATGTATGGTGTCTTTAAAGAAAATTTGTAGAAAAGACAAAAGAAATATAAAAATCCCACACACTCCACAAAATCCAGAAAGACAGAACATAAGGAAAACAACACATTTTAAAAACATAAAAAGAAACATAGTGCAATATTCACAATATATATTACACACTAAATGGTACTGAAAATAACAGTTTGTGTCTACCATTTAATTATATGCAAAAAAGGAAATGCTCTCCATTTACACTGTTAAACCATACATGAAAATATCTATCTCCAACTTTATTAAGAGCAGTTCTGTCGCTTGAATTGTACAGAAAGATCATAGCTGTGCTATGTTGCTAACATGCCAGGTTATTTCATAAAGCTCCTCTTTCATTAATATAAAATACATATCATTCAACTCTAAACGTAACTCAATTTCATACTAAGTTAAAAAATATCACTTAGCAGCAACAAAAAAAAAAATCAAGAGTGAACTAAAAAAATAAAAGTGAAGAAACAATCACAGGCCCTACTGTGCTGGTGGTGAGTCAACCAACTGAAGTCATTGTAATTCACTCTAATTACAGTCAGAAAGCTTATCCACTCAATCTATAGTACGTATTAAAGACTACATCAACTTACTGCTATACTAAAACCCTATTTATAATTGTTGCCTAATCAAGATTTAAATAAATGATGTCTCCATTACAAAGCAGCATTAGTGGTAGCTGTGGGTTGTAGAAAGGTCAAGTAACTGAGTTGCAAATACATGCTTAGTCACATCTTGATTACTTCAGCTCCAGAAGAGGAAATTAAAAAAAAAAAAAAAAAATCTTTATTCATGTAAAAGTCTTCATTAATAAGGCAAAGGTGGACAAAAGTTGAAAGGCCTCTTTTCTACAGGAATGTAATATATATATATAAGTTTAAGGACAAAAAAGATTGTGTTGTTAGACGCTGGCAGCATTCAATCTCTCATTCATTAAAGACACACTACATATGCTCTGCTGACCTATTCCATAACACTCTAAATTAATATAAATCAAGAAACCCCTTAGCAAGAATTATCTACGATATCCTTGTATTTTACATACATTTGCACATACCTAATACATATTTGCACAGTGTTCATTTAGGACATCTTACGAACTGTAACCTTTAATATTTGGAGGTAGAACAGATTATTTAACAAGACTAAAGATGTTATGACCTACTGCAAGCAAACACAGAACCAATTTCCACACTGATAAGTACCTGAAGTCTCGTGCCCAATGTTGAAAAGCTTGCCTTACTCTCACAAATAATGAATTCTCACAAAGAATTAAGAGATCACCATGAACAGCATTTATCAAAGCATCAAACCCCACAAATTCTTCAACAAAACCTAAGACCTCAAATTGCACATTAGGCTTACAGCATTTTATCAAATGACACGACTTTTACATCCTTTTTATATATGTGACAACATTTGAAGCAGCACTAAGTAATATTTCACATAAATCTATGAAAAAGAATTTCAAGTATCAGTTTTGGCTATTGGCAGCAGCTTGGTTTGAATTCAGATGTGATACATGCCATATGTAACTGTGGCAAAACTTACTTTAAAACTAAGTGAAGTTATTCTTGAGAATCAGAAGTCACAATCTAGGATTCCTTGAGATGAGCCTCTGTATATTGCGCAGATTACTTCTTCCATAAATAGTAGTGCTGCTCATACTCATGGTTATTTGAAACATAGGTATATGGTGGGGGAGTATTCCTGTTCTGCAGATATTATTTTCATTTGAAAATCTAAGCTAAATAACATCGAGGAAGATGGAAAAATGGTTTAGTAGTGTTTCTGGAAAGATCCTCTCATCACACATCTCCAGTGGCAAATACTCCCAGCTTCTTGGAATTATTTCCACATATTCCCACAACAATGGTGGTGAGGTGGAGCTAGCTGCAGAACTCTGCAGAACTGCAGAACAGAACTTCAAACTGTTACTTCTTTCCTCAGCTAAAAGGCTACATATTAGTATGAGCAAAAAATAGACATCACTTTACAAACTTGATGGAATTGAACTGTAGCAATATCTTTGTGGTATACCATTGAAGTTACACTTTGTGGAATGAGTCATGGCAGACATTTTTTGCATACATGTGAAAGAACGATATCTTTGAGGTAGACTCTGTAGCAATTTTAAAGTTTTTTAAGATCCTGTACTGGAATTTAATTTTGAACAACCAGATATGGAAAAAACAGGCTCTGATGGGCTACTTCACACACCATTGTTAGTGTTGCTGTTAGTAACGTATTGGCTAAAACACTCTAAATGAGAAAAAGGGACAGTCAGCACAAGACATTTATCACCATAAAACAATCATGCAGCATTATTTCCAATATCCAATGAAAGCCAGTAAGAAACTGCACACATTAATGCCAGGTATATGGTTATATAAACTGTAAATTCATTTTATAGATCTATGTGGAATAAAAGACTTAATGAACGAAAAAGACTCTAGACAGAAACAGAAAATGACCCAGCTCAGCAGGCACTAGCATAATGAGTTAATTATCTAGGCTTTGGCTAGGCAGTGAGGCAGCTATTAACTAACTGTATTGACAGTCTGGTCAGGAGAGGTTGGCACCTGGCCACACCATGAATCCTCACCATCACCCAAGGGAATCTGAGGCTGTTAATGGCCCAAAGACAGAAACGTCAAAAGTAGGAACCTATCCTGGAAAGACAAGACAGTCTCGGGACTAGAATACCACAAAGGAAAGTCAACATCTAGAATGATTTATGAAGTCTGATGTATTTCTTCATCCTAAAGTTTTCTTCTGTCAGTGCAGCTTGAACATCAGGTATGTACAAGGACAGGCCCTGACCTTATCAGTTAGGATACGCATCTGTGATAGAGGAAGGAGAGCAGGAAATAAAACACCTTTCAGATGTTCTCTTGAGTTAAACAGAGTGCATTTTCCTTACAGCTTTGCTGTATGCATCCTGGTAAACTAAAGCAAATATTAACTCCTTTTTTAATAAATAAATAGATATTTATTGTCTTTGGCATAACCCTCTCTTAAAATGAGGCTGATTTCAAAATAAGCATAATCTAATATCAGATTACCCTATCCCTACAGGCACATTAAGATCGAATACTGAAGCCAGCTCTTCCAAGAGAGGCCAGCACCCTGGCTGCTCAAGGATACAGTAGAGTCACAAAAGGTTTCTCTCCTTATTTCACGAGGCTAACTTGGGCTCACAGTAGTAGGAGTGTCTGTTCAAGTGTTTTTTCACGATCAGAGTTAACTGGGTGAACACTCTGGCATGCTTTAGCTATCAGAGAAGTGTAAGAACCTTTGTGTTCCAGAGAGTGGGTGGCAGCCACAGAGAAAAGCATCATTTTTTCTTGTAAGATGGTGAGATGCCAAGAAAACTTGGTAACAAGTAAAACTTCTGAAGCCCCAATTGTGACTTCAGGAGATTGCTTGGAGTTAACTATGTCCCACTCTTTCACATCCTCAGAGTTGAAGATGTGGTACGCCTATCTCCCACTTCTGTCTGATTAGAAAATGGCTTTGGAAACAATCTTTCCTCTGTGTTACAGAGGCACCTCTAGAAGCACTTTTTCCAGCACTAGAAGGGACTTGTCTTTGATTGGCTACTCAATGATGCCTTTTAAGAATGATATTCAAGCTGAGATAACAGTTACCTGAATGGTCCCTTACACCCAAGAAATAAAAAATTGCCCCTTAAACACTATTGGAAAGAAAATCAGAAGTCTTGAAGAATTAAAGAAAGAAAGAGAGAGAAACAAGTTCTTTGATTTGTATTTTCCAAGATTATCCTATTTAGCTTGAGAATGCCATTGTTCTGCCATAGGAACACAATTCAGCATCCCATATCACAACACATGACCTGCATTCAAAGCTTTTCTTTGCTGTTACTGCAAAGTTCTCCATAGAGGATGACCTCTACTTGAAAGGCAAAACTAAACAGTTGATCTAATTTACCTCACTATCTTCAGTTGCAAAGATCCTTCCGCTGCAAAAGGAGTTTGCTACTGCTGGGTTTCCATATGCAATTCCATATGACTTAAAAAGAAACATCATACTGATGAAGCTTAAGACCGACTATAACCCTCTGACTAAAGCAAAAATTCTTCAGAAATTATTTCATTTTACTCTGACTCCATGCTTTGCTCTAAGTGCCACTGTTAACTAGACAACATTGATGTGAATCTGAACTTCTTAGCTCCTGGATCCTTTTTTCAAGCTGCAGCCAGTAGTGCATTTCCACATCTGTCAGTCATCTTAAAATAACAACGCCAAAGCATACAAAGCTTTGCTTAGACTGACATACCTTCTGCACATACAAGTTTTTAGCCATAGACTTGCATCCTAAATGCCTAGGAACTGACAACACAACAGGAAGCATTATGTCCCTTCACAGTGAAGGATCTTCAAAACTCATTAACACTGAATACAGCCATCTGAAGTGCATCTGAAGTGCATTATTTGAAGCTGGACTCTTCTCTGCATGATCTGTCAAATCAGATCTTATTTGAAATTGCAGCTTACAGAGAAGAGGACTCCAAAGTCCTAAAATTAGCTATGACTTAACATGCTTGCTAAATTCTAAACTAAGCAATGTTAGCAACTACTCGGGAGGCATTTTTCATAAATGGGAGCAGAAATGGCTTGTTTTTATACAACATTATTTGGAGTAGCTATTACCTTTACAATCTGAATTTTAGAAGGAGTTCATATACTTTTCAAAAGGTTTCACCAGTCTGTTATACCCCTCAGACATGTCCCATCACCAATTATTACGCAGTCTATTAAAAAGTTCTTATGAACATTTTTAGGAATATTTTAGATGCTATAAGAAAATGTATCATACCTCATCTTAGAAAACAGATAAAATGAGAAAAAAATGGGATTAAACCCTAAATCATTATATATATATTTTAAAATACGAGAACCTGACAATATGCAAAACAATCCTAAAAGAAAACACGTTACTGTCACTGTTATAAATGATATCACTTATTTCCTGTGAACAATGTGACACACTTGAAACACAACTAGAATGCAATATTCTCTTAAATATACCATATATAATTTAAAATCCCTACCATTGTGGGTTAACCCTAACCAGCAGCTAAGCCCCCACCCATTGTCTCTCTCAACCCTCCCTCCTGAGGGGCATGGAATTGGAATCATAACAGTAAGAAAAATACACATGGGTCAAGATGAAACAACGCAAAGGCAACGATTCACCACCTCCCACCAGCAGAATGACGCCCAGGCAGTCTCCAAGCCATGGCTGCCTTGAAGAACTCCCACTCCTTCCCTGCCCCCAGCAGTTTTATTGCTGCCCATATTCCACATGGCTTGGACTATCTCTTTGGTCAGCTGGGGTCAGCTGTCTGGGCTGTGTCCCTTCCCAACCTCTTTCCTACCCCACAGTCTACCTGCTGGGGCAGCAGTGAATAAACAGAGGTTGTCTTGATGCTGTGAAAGCACTGCTCAGCAACAGCTAGAACACAGAACCAGACAGGCTGCTATGAAGAAAATCAATTCCATCCCAAGCAGAACCAGCATACCTAACTCCAGAATCATTGCTATGAGAAAACAGCATCAAGACCTTGGAAAACAGATGAGATAGTACAGTTCTGTTCCAAGACCTCTGCAATCTTTTTTCTTTTTGTTTTCATCAATCAACATTTAAAGATTTCTAAAAATAGAAAAGGAAAAAATAAGCTTATCTTTATAAAAGCAGGCTTGCAAAAAGGAGCCCCATGTCCTGTACAGTAATTCTTCCACCGTTAGCTGAAGCTGCCAAATCTTGCATGAGGAAGTGACTTTGTTAAAATGCATGGCAACACCCTTAAGCTACTTCCAGTCAAATGAGATAGAAGTGATAATATTTTTTTAAAGGAAAATACCAGCTAAAGCCTTGCACTGAGACCAATATCAAAATCTTATCAGGATTTGGCTCAACATGTAGCTATCCAAATCTCTGCACAGGAATATCTAATTAGTGTTATTGTGGCGCCAAAAGTTGCATTTTGCTATAGCTTTTCAAATTAAGGTGTCCATCAAGACATCAGTCTTCCAAAAGCAGTAATTTATTCACTTCTACTTTTAAAAACACAAAGCTAATAAACCGCCTCTTAACAAAATCTATAATCCAAATAACTATTTTCAGTCCCACTATTCTTTTTCTTTTCCATTTCCTGTTCTCTCTCGCTCTTCATCCACTTGTCCACTGTTTTATTTTTAGTCTACTTTGTAAGCTTCTTGCTATACAAGGAAATACATATTTTCTGTAACTAAACATGTAGTAGCCATATTCCAAAGTTTCAATATAGCCAAAAGCGAGTGCTCTCTTTTATTGCATCCCTTAAATATTGACCAATTCCAATTCTCTCAACCCTTCCTCCTGGGGGGTAGAGGGGAACAGAACTGGAAGGGTAAGTGAGAAAAATACACATGGGTCAAGATGAAAAGATGCAAAGACAATCGTTCGCCACCTCCCACCAGAAGAATGATGCCCTAATTCCAATATTCCTTACTCTTTCATGCTCTTGTCCTTTATTTATAATGCTACGGTTTTGCCTCAAATACATTAAGAGGCCAAAGGCAGAATGTCTCCTGCAAGACCTCACAAGGCATATAACAGACTGTGGCTGGCCTTGTGTCCCTTCCCCATCTGAAGCACAGAACCAGAGATACCAACCACCTCCTCATTGTTTTCCACAACATAAATGCAGTCCCTTCTAAAAACCAGGTGAAAAGATAATACACCTACAAAATAGACCTGGTCATGCAAGTTCTTCATCACTAAGTGACAGTTACATGAAGAGTATCGCAACAGTTAGAATTCCAGGTTTACTTAGGACTCTTCTGCAGCTGTTTCAGTGTATACAGCTGTTTATTAAGAAATTTGCTAGTTTTAGGTAAGGTTTAAGAGCAACCTTTTCAGTAAAAGAACTCAAAGATACTAACTTCACTGTTGAACACTGCGTGAAACATGGCAAATTGGCAAATAAAGTACCACACAAAAAGAGTCTTATTATTCTGCGACTAGAAGCTGTGGTGTTAAGCTATTAATGGAAAAATATTAACAACATGAAAATGGATCATCATACTTGGGTACAGTAAGACAGACTCACTGGGCAACTGCATGCTATGGCTAACCATGCCTCAGACTGCTATACCCATAAAGAATCAGTGCTCACTTCATAAAGATACAGGGAAGACTGACGAGCATTTAAAAAATGCCTTAAAATTCTCCAGTGTAAAACACTGTATATGTATTTAAGTAGTAACCTATAAGCGAAGTTGATGTTGTTGCAAAGTGACATTTTAGGATATTTTGCATATGATTTTGCATATCTATAACCTTAAAACAAATCTTCCTTTTCAAAATGCACGCATATGTCACTCTCACTCCCCTGCCAGATGATGTGCAGTCTCAATGAATACACCCACGCTCAGAATGACAGCAAAAAATCCACAAGTGAAGAGACTTCTTTCATTGTCTGGCAGCACAGAATTCATAAAGCACAAACTGTAAACAGCTGCCTATCAGCTTCTATCAGCAATAGTATCAAAAACAGATGGCAAAGGTCAAGTCAAAGTTTATTGACAATGATGAACTTTGACAGCCTCTATTAAATTACTTCTTCCTTTAAGGTGTATGTGATCAAAGCAGCAGAGAGATTTTCACTCAGTCACATAACAAGCTATTTGTTGAGATTGAAACATCTGGTCAATATCTTCTAACACTGCAATTTCATGCACAGTTAGCAATAGGGTACATTTCTTCTCTTCTTCTTACAGGGTCCATAAGGGTGGCACATATGGTTGATCATTTCATTCAAAAAGGTTTCAATTCCAGGCATTACATACGATTGTCTCTATGCTTTATAGTATTTTAAGTCTACATACCATCGTTTTCCATCATCACTGCTGTCTGCTCTACTCTTTACTATAAAAGCCCACAAATATGACAGAGCACTTAGAGCTTAACAGCTTTTGACTACTGGAGTTAGAGAGCAGTTAAGGCAAGGGAGTTTTTTAAGTGGCAGGTCTTTATCTGTTGTCAAGAATTCTCAATGCATTAAACTATTTACCAAAGCTCTAGTAACACAGATTATAATTTCTGTTGTAATAGCAAACCCTTCATTTATGAGGCACTCCCAAGAAATTAGAGATCATCCTTTTTACTAATTTATAAATTATCATTTTACAAACATAACATACATTATATTTCAACCAAACACACGATAATTACAAGAATTTGATGAATCATAATCTTATTTCTCAATCTGAAATTGCAAGAAGACACAAAATGCTATCTTTCCCAAATGCTGAGAAATGCTTGCTTTAAAATCATGCATCTCTGTTGCCACAGCAACAAGTAGTGGATAATGTGAAATATACTTCATCCCTCCATTTCTAAATCCCCTATTTTTTGTCACAAGAGAAAGGAGGGCTAGTTACAAACACATCTACAGAGACTACATTTCCAAGATTTTTCAGTTACTGTTAAATAGCCTTTTCCTTCAGTTAGTGGTTGATTTCCACATCTCATTTCCACACTGTCTTACTCCAGGTAGTATCTGAATCTTGAAAGTTTTCCTGGAAGTTACAGAAAAATATTTACTCTAAAACTCCTTAATAGAATAATGCATCATGCTCAGATGCTACACCAAAGGTGTATTGAAGGCAGGGAAGGGAGAAGGTAGAGAACCTCCATGTGGGAAAATCTACATAACATTTGAACAAACACATTGCTCAGAGATGTCACTGATGATGTCTGGGCTTTTCTGGAGAATGCATTGACTCTCAGCACTATGGCATTTATTCAGTATTACCTCATTGTTCTGAGGGAATGGGATCTATAACCTGGATTAAAAAAGGAAATAATCAAAATTGTCCACTAGAAACTGATGTGTTTCATACAGATGTCAAGATCCGGCTTACAGGTAACAGAACACATTTACAGGTTGTAAACATGAGCCTAAATAAAAGCCTGTCACACCATGCCACAAAGGCAGACAATCAAGTCAGGAAAGCAACTAATTAGCTGTCACTTAGTACTAACAGCATTGGTGTGGAAATTTAGTAGTTAGCCAGATTCTAGCTGTTTTTTTGATATGAGTGCAAAAGAAGAAATGTTCCAGAAGCTCCTAACAAGTTCAGGAGTGACAGGATTAGCACTATTAAGTTGAAATCTTTTGTTCCAAGAAACCCATAACAAGCCCACCCAGTTGCAAAGGGTGTAAATTCAGCCTGAAAAATCTATTGCATATGTACAGCAAAGCTGTGGTGGAGCATTCCACCTAAGCTGATAAGTAGTTTATTTCTTCAAGAGTTAATGAAGAAGTTTCTCCAGATGAGATTAGAACAGAAGTTGATTGTTTGTTTTTAAGTAATAATCTGGTGTCTCTCCTCTAACTTCAAGGCTTTCTCTCACTAGACTAGGAGCCTTCTGTATGACCAAGGCAAAACTCTGGAAAGGTGATATTAGGCTTTGAGTCAACCCCATTGGGAATTAATGTCTCAGGATTGGCCTCTCCTAAATGTTATCCCATATACTCCATCCACAGTTCCATATGGAAATACCTCCCCCTTCAATTTTCAATATTCACAAGGAATGATCCCTCTTCTATGGAAGAAAAGCGTGAACCAACTGACAAATGACTGCCTTAGGACTGGAAAGTCTTAGAAACGCCTCTGGATTCCTCATGTGTGACTTTGAAACACATTTAGTTGGGTATACTGTGTGTCCACCAAAGACCGTGACAGGTACACAGACCAAACTGAGATTCCAGGGGAATACTGGATCCACCATGTGCATGGGAATAATAATTTGGAGAACTCATGTGTGCTCTCACAAACTAATTGAGGTCATTGCCATAGCATTCCCAAGAGAAAACACTCCCTCAAAATTACACCACTTTATGTAACTGAAACAAATGCATTATTATGTTTCTCACTATGTTTACAAACATTGGTGCCTTACCTTTAACCGTTTAGAAAGGAACAAGAAACTTCTGATAAAGTATATATTTTCACATTTCTAAATTACCTTTCAACTTCTTATTCCAGTACCAACTCAATCAATACAGGACATTAGCTGCACAAGAAGTACTTTCTTCTTATTGTTTCTTGCTTACTACCATCAACAAGTCTGGACAAACAACTGTCACATGTAACACTCCATTTGGTTAGTTCGACTGCAGAGGAGGTTCAACAGGTCTCGAAGCTGTCAGTCTGTGTAGTTACTCTGGAATTGCCCTTGCTCACCCACAGAACACCAGACGCAGTCAGAGCACCTGGGACCTCCCCATGCAAACAGGAGCCACCTGCACAGTGCACAGGCAGGGAGCAGGTGCACTGTACCAGGCACAGCTCCAGATCCTCCCTCCTCTTCAGGACTTCTGGGAGGGAAATGATGTAGCCCAGTACAGAGAACATCTTCAAGCCCTTATGTCAGATGCTTCCATTACCTACTTAGGAGAGGTATAGGATGCTGCTCCTTCACAGTAGTTAATATTGTCTAATCATGTAAATAGATGGGGTTTATTCTATTCACCAATAACTAAATGGCAACCATTTTTCATACTTCTTAATTTCTTAAGCATATAAATACTGTATTGTATTTGCTCCAGTTCACAAGAATAATTTTTCCCCTTCCCAGTTTCATCTGCAGTGCCTTTAGATTTGCTGTGGTGGGATAAGCAATACCTTTGTCAAAATAATTTAAAAAGATTTCTATTTGCCATAAACTGTAAAGGTATTCCATTCTGATCCCAAGACATAAACCAAAACACTGAAATACAGTTATTTATTATAGCTTTTGATTACTTTTAAACTGTAAACTGTAAACTATGAGCACTCCTTACTCATAGTAATGTTTATATTTGATTGTAACAAGTATGTGGGCTTTTTTTTTTTTATTTTAACAAAATATATGACAAAGTCACATATAATTAATTATGTGCAGTTGAAGGCAGCACTTGGCATTACCCAAATTTCTTGTCATGTAGCTCAAACGCTCTAGTAAGTTCAACTAATTTTCACAGAACAGATAATTCATTCATCAACTCCCATGTACTTCTGAAGAACAACTGCAAATTAGTCTTAAATTTGTTTTTTCCTGAATTCAGTCATGGCCAAGACACTTGACACTCGACTTTCATGATCAGCTCAGCCCAGCACTAACTCCCAGACCTAATTTGTCAGGAACGGAAGGCAAAGGAAACCTTACATTTACTAGAACACTAGTTTTGATTACAAAAAAAAAGTAAACTCTTTCACTGTTGTCTTAAAAAAAAAAAAAAATTCACAGATTTGAACCTGATGAACTTTATCTTATCTTTTGTACAACAGGAAATACTTTTTTCAAACTCTAAAATAAAAATTAACATAAAGAAGAAATACATAGATGAAACACTAAGGGAAAAGATGTTTTGCTGGCAACTATACAGCCCTGATCCAGTTAATATTCTTTGAGTATGATGCATTTTGTAGTTAATGATTCCCTCTTCCAGTTTGCTCTGAGAAGCTGGAAAGCTCAGACACAATTGTGATCTCAATCCAGTTTTGCCCTGATGTAAATTTATTCACTTCATTAGAGGTGTGTATGATTTATCCAGATGCAAATGAAATCAAATCCATACCTACTATGAACCTGCATATATATTATCTTTTCATTTGCTAATTTATTTTTACCTATAGAAGTATCTGCAATTATGTGTATATCTTCATTATTTCAATGTTTTTAAAAAAAACTCTACCTAATATAATCTTCTACAATGAATTTATTGACCACTATTAAACTAGAGTAGTCAAGATAAGATCTATGACAAGGATTGACAATGAGCACAGGAGATACTTAAAGGGTACCACTTGAATAATGTAGAGTAAGGAAACAATGTCTCATCTGCACTAAAGAACATGCAACAATAAAACACCTCATTTTGAAAACCAACAATTTATGAAACAGAATATGAAGTATTGTGTCTGGCCTTTTTTCCCATGAATGTGACAAAGTAAGAATAAATTAGAACTGTAATTCCTGTAAAGATAAACTGTGGTGATTTGGTTTTAGAAATAATAAATAGAACGTCATTTATAAAATGTTTTCATTACAGTCACCACCCCAAAATATTCAAGTTGCAAGAACAGTTCCCTATGAATCTTACTTGTGTATTCAGATTTATCACTCAAATACTATAAACCATAAAATCTTCTGGCCAAAATGTTGTGTAATACACTTTTGGCCTGTACATGCCATAGAGGACAGTCAGTGCCATTAAATGGGACAGAAATCATCAACTGATGCATTGGGAATACAGTAACTTTGTTAATTGTTATGCAGGCTGATTTTTTTCCTCATGAGCAATTCTAAAGATCAAGAATTATCTGCTCCTCTTCATAATAAATCTGTCACACAATATCTCCATCTGAACACATATAATAGTCCATTTACTTTTTACAGAAATATTTTTATGTATGCTTTATAGGAGGAGATGATGTAAAACAGTCTACTCGATCATGCAGTTCAAAAATCTCTTGTTTTCTGCTGAGGGGCATTTACTGCCTTCAGCAGCAACAGGCAAGCCAACAACCCTGCAACTTGCTTGCACTGGCTGCAGGATGTGCTATTGTGATCCCTGAAGATCCAACATGTTAGACAGACAATATGTACATAATCTGAAATCCTAACTGCATATGTGCTAATTCATTTGGATCTAAAATTATCACATTATTACTTTGGTATTTTGTATAATCATTTTCTGAAGAGCACAAAATCAATCACATTAAAATTGCACAAGTATATTTAAATGTATTTAACTTAACGTCTAAGGAAAACTAAAATCAAGTGTTTTCAAACTATAAATATCTTGGGACATTTCCCTTCTCAGAAAGAAAAAGTACAACACTTTTAATGATTCTTTTTGGAGTTTTTGGATATTGTCATTATTGTTAGCTGTTCTACTAATGTTAATTACATCATTACATGATTTCCCATGGATAACAACTTGTAATTCCATCTACTTATTCTCTATAAAGGCAGAAGAACACAGTAGATTAGGAGGCTGTCAAATTTATGAAATGACATGGAATGCAGATTTCTGTTTGTAATACAGCATGCAAGACTTGGAAATACTACTTAAAACAGAAGCAGCCAAGTAGCTTCAGGCACTGAATGTATGCTTCAGGCAGCAAATGTACAAAAAAAAAAGTTAATACATTAAAAGATCTGAAGCAACAACAAAAAAGTTTAGATATAAACTTCATTAAGAGAAGAATCTGTCAATCAACTGAAAGATAAGCACAAGGATCAGTATTAAAACAATCACCAGTTGTAACTGGTATAACACCATTTCTCTTGATGCAAAAGCTAACAAGTGATGATATAAAAGTGTTAACCCATTACTCAAAAAAAATTTTAATTTTCTAGAGCAAATTCCTAAGCATTTCAGAGCCTGAATTTAAAAGCCAATTTTCTGCTCAAACTTATATTGATGGAACCTGACTGATATCAGTAGAATTATATCAGTATGGATTAAAAGAGAATTTGGTCATATTATCTTAACTCTGGTAAATTGTTAGTTGTTATACATACTATATGGCTATTCAACAAGACTGAGTCCAGGATACAAATATGTTACTCGATTAGTTGGCTGTGAGGACATTCATTAGTAACTGGAAAGCAATTTGAAACCAAACAGACTAGATCAATGCTAGACATTATTATGAAAGTACTGCCTATGCATAGGATTTTAAAGCACAAATATAGGAAAAAAAATGCATTCTCCTTAAAAAAAAAAAGGAAACAAACAGTAAACCCAAATACAAAAACCCTCTTGAATTGTTCCTGTCAGTCCACACCACTGCACATTTGTACATATCAAGTTTAAGATTAGTAGGTCGCTTTCCTGCTTACCCTGAGAAAGAACTATAACAGGAAAAGAAAATTCAGAGAGAATTCTACAGCACAGTGATGAATTCCGACAACTGGCAGCATGCAATGATGGATCCCACTTGGAGAGTATTAATAACTTCTACCAAGTATGTAAAAACCAGCTAATTTATGGAATTCAGAGTTTAACTCTGCACGTGAAATATTTCTTAAGAGAAAAATTCAGTGTTTAGGTAAAATGTAAACTATCTTAAAATAAGGAAGCAATTATAACTACACTACACATATGACTGAGCATTATACAGTCAGTATTTTATTATCTCACTATAAAGACTTAAATACATCTTAAGATGTGCCTTCTTTATTGTAATACACAACAACAAACTATGGCACTTACTATGCTCACTTACAAGCATGTCATCAGAAGATGACATGTACTTAGCTGATTTCACCAGTAAAAATTCTACCTTTCTGTCGGGCAGAGTACATCAACCAAAAACTTCCTACTCTAGCTACTTGAAAACAATCACAAATTGTTCTCCCTTGAACAACCTATTATTCCAAGACAAGGTCTCCTTGAACTGTAGCAATGAGATGAATGTACCTGGAAGAGAACCAAGCTATTGTTACTAGTAGATGGGTAAAAATTATTCAGTAAATCATAATAAATGGTTTCCAGGTATACATATAAAACCTTGCCGCTTCCATTAGAATACATAAAATCATTGTCTCCAGCTCACCCCTATAAACGTCAGTGAAAGGTGAATGTTGATAAGCAATTATGAAGACATTTTCCACTTTTTTTATATTCTGTATCAAACTCCAATGAAAGCCTAAAATTTGTCTCAGAAAAAATGGCAGATAATAAACCACTTTAGCATTTACTTCACTATATTGTAAGCATCATATCAAAAAGAAAAAAAGATTCTGATTATTCAAAACTGGCTAAAATAATATTCACCTAAACCAAGAAATAAATACTATATATGCAACCAGTATTATCTGTATACACACTAACAGGAGCTCCAGTTACCTGCAGTCTTCTGCACAAATTGTAGGGTAATATAGTGTATTGTATTAAAAAACCAACCAAACAAAAAATAAATTAAATTTAAAAGCCACTATCTACAATCCAATTTTTTCCAGATCATCACAGCTGCACTCATGGAGGCATTCACATTTTTTTCAGACATTACTTAAAGTAACAGATTCATGGTGGAGAGCAAAGAAGGTTACAAAATTTTCAGAACTACCAAAGTAAGTGGATTAGTTTCTGTTCCACAGTCAGGCTTGGAACAGAGCCAGACGAGAAAACTTAAGAACTCTAACTACCCATAACTATCTGACTCAACGTACAGAATATAGAAAAAATGAACACAACACTAATAACACCAAATGGAGCAGCAGAAGGGGTTTAAATATGTAACTCAGTTTGAGAGCTGTAAGAGAACCACTATTTCAGTGAGTAATTCTTCATGAGGTTACTATAATCATGTAAAGATATCAAAATGGCTGCCAGAAAAGTGTCACATTTTCCTTTATAAGCAAACTTCAATCAAGGTCTCATTTCACCTTATTTAATGGTACAAATAAAATATGCTTCTTTTACATCTCAGAATCAGTAACAAAGTTTTGCTTTTTTTGGTCATGTTATACATTTACCATTACTGTACAGCAAGTATCCAAAAATTAACTGCCTTGACAAATCAATAGGTTTCTGCACAGTACAAATTAAACTAGTACATTGCTCAAATACTCTTTTTTTCCCTTTGAGTCATACAATCATAGAATGTTTTAGGCTGGAAGGGACCTCTAGAGGTCATCTGGTCCAACCTCCAGGCTAATGACCACGTTTCAGTAGCCAATGAACCAAACACAGCTCAATTAATTCCTTTACTGCATGAAGAAGTTATCCTCTTGACATTCAGGCATAACTCCCATTAATGTTAATGACATTAATGCATGTTTATCACAGTGACAATAAACTCTTTTAGATACACAGTATAGAGTCTGCAGGCAAATGTGAAGATCCTTTGATAATACACTACAATTCCTGACTCCAACACAGAAACGCTGTATGCTTCAGAAGCTGAGCGATTAAGGCACACCAGAGATAATTCTGAGTGGGAGTAGTCAGCATAGCTTCTAGGAACTACTTCTGTTTGCTTGTTTTAAACAACTCCTTATTTTTAGAGTCATAGAGAAAAATACTAAAGAGGAGAAATTTTGTCTTAACTTTGAACGTGTTAAGACAAGGCAACTTGTAACCTTAAATAGGAAAAAATTATATGATGGAACAAAAAAGTTTCAGGTGGGTGAATCTGCAGCTTGAAGGAACAAACCAACAGTACCATGTACAAACAGACTAAAGTCTTGGGGAAGAGGCAGAATAGGTGTTTAGAGGAAGGAGGCTACACTATGAAAAGAACATTGAGTAGATTGAGATGTTACAGTGTTCTCCACAACAACATAACTAAATTTCAAAGTTTGACATTGAATTTAGCTTGGCTTATACAAGCTTCTCTGCAACTACTCCCTGCCCCTGTTCCCCTCTCCTCCCCCCCCCCTTTTTTTTCTTAATTTTTCAATCTGCAATTTATCCTGTCTTTTTGTGAATTTACTAAGTCTTGAATATAGAATACTGGGCAGAGTAAACCATAGTTATATAGGGGGTGAAAACCTGTGGCTTTAGATATCTTGAATTTAAGTATTCAGACTAAATTAAGTCTAATACATTTTTAAATACTTCATAAATACTGTGAACATACCCATGTTCAATTTTACAGCTACAGTTTGTATAATCTAAACTCAAGTTATTTTTAAAACACTGAATAGAAGACTGGATTCCTTCAGCTACAACAGAAAAGTTTCTTTGAAAGACTGCCAAAAATACTTTCATAGCTGATATGTAGCTGACACATTAACCTGCTAAATGTTTGTGGAAGTACTAATGACTAAGCAAGGGATATCAAAGACAGTGAATAAAAGAACAAACAGCTGCCAGCACTTGGCATTCCATTCTGCTATCATAGCTAATATGATTGGCAAAGGAAGTTACACCTACTTTATAATAATAAAACTACATTTGGCAAAGGCTTCTAGATGGAAGTATTCCAGCACTCAATTTTCCAAAAGGTGTCATATGATTCATTAGAAAGATCAAAAAAAAAAAAATACTACTGTAACTGTAGTGCTGCAGAAAATTACACAAATCTGCTAAGATACATAATCAGTATCATTTCACACTGATACACTTTTTACTATCATCAGATTGTGATATAGTTGAAAGTATTCAGTTAAATACACATCAATAACCAATTGATTTGGTGCTGAACATGTTACTGAAAGGTGGTTTTTTGGATACCATGATAGTTGAAGAGTCCAATTTTACATAAGCCATTCTACATTAGTAATGATAAGAAATACTAAAAATTTCAGTTGACTATACACTGAAAAAGCATGGAAATTAACATTTAAGAGCTACTTATAGCTTTGAAAATCCCCTGGAAGACCATAAGTTGCATAAAACATTAAAACTTGGGAGTTTCTAACTTACTTTTACTATTGGCCTAGTAATTATTCTACTATACTCAATGTAAAATGGAAGTCTACATGTTTATGATGATCAATACATATAACACGTTAATTATATATGTATTATATAACATGTATGCTAATCTCTATTCTACCTTCACTTATACTTTCAATATTTAACAGAGTTCAAGTATCAATTGTAACCTAGTAAAATTATTTTTTTTTTTTTTTTTTTTAAAAATACTGGTTTCATAATATGTAGAATGTTGTTGCAAAACAGTTGATTACAGAATTATTACTATGGTAACAGGAAGTGTAGCCATAAACCAGAAAAATATTATGCAAAAAATATTGACCTCAAATCCATTGGGGTCAAAGAGATCAACTTAGTCAGATAGAACTGGTCTGAAAGACTAGGATAATCGATAAGTGCAAATGATAGAAAATGACCACTCTCAAATAATACAAAGAGTTTGTTTGTGGCAGGAAAACACATATACTACATAAACAGATAAAATTCATACCTTAAAAATTTAAAAATATTACTTTAAAAATCTGAAAGCACTAGTTTAACACCCTGTCACAAAGTTCACAAAACAATGCTTCTTTAAATCTTTCTTTGTGGAATTTAGAATGTAAATGAGCATTAAGAAAGATTGTCTTCAGTAATTTTTTCTGACTTACAGTATAAATAGAATCACAATATTGTAAATATTTAAGTAAATGAATAAACAAACTAAAATTCCCAGGGGAAAAAAAAAAATTGTTTCATTAATTCTCAATACCTTCCTGTTAGGAAGCAAGAGTCTAGGGATCTGTTACCCACAAAAGCACTATCATCCCAATGTGCTTAATTAGCTCTTGACTGGGACTAGACAGAAGAGTAATAATGAGCCACGTGTGTTTAGTCTACTTAAGTGTTTGTATCATGCACATTTACTATTGTAAAAATCAGCAAAATGACAATGCATATTAAAACAGAAGGCACCAAAGGAAATAAGACAGATTTACTCCTTGTTGAAGACACCTAAGAAAATTAGTCAACCTCTCTTTTCAATGAAAAAAAAAAAAAAAAAAAAAAAGGCCAGGCTCCCTGTTGGATAGGGAAAAAGAGTTTACAGCAAAGAACTTCATCTGGTGCCTTTTGGAAGACTTGGCAGGGTACACTAACTCATCTTTATGGAAAAAGTTGGCTAAGAGGAATCTGATGTGCAGGTCTATATGATACAGTGAGAGATTGTCAACAGCTCCCCATCACTCATCCTATCTTACTCTGATCTCAGCTACACACTCCCATGTGCCTAACTCATGTCAGCTCCAGCAAGGGCACCCTGGGTTTCTCCCAGAAAAGCAGCAACCACTTTAAGGCTATGCATTTACATAATATTGTTTCATGATACTGTGCCCAACAGCTGCCTAAAGTTTGCTTTCCTACTATTTTTCACCTACACTTCACCTTCTTTTCTGCCTTTATTCCAACGCTCACCTGCCCCGCCAACTTCTTGACCATTGCCCCAAACCCTGAAAAAAAAATCAGAGTATTTCCTGAGATAATTTCAGTAACTTTTTTTTTTCCTTACTATTTGTCTTAAGTAAACCAGTAAAGACTTTACACCACACACTACCAAGTTTTTATCTCTGTACTTATGAAGTCTTTGCTTCCAAAACAGATAAATAACAACTCATTACAGTATAAAAATTAAGTTGCAGGTGAAAAAAAAATTTCAATTTGAAAAATAGTAGAATTCTAATAGGAAAAACAATCAAGCTCTCATTCAATTAAAACTACTACAAATTTAAATAGTGAAGTAAGGGCATGGAAAATATGCACAACACAGCTATTGGATTAAGTACCTGAAGTACCATTTCTTAGAGAAAATGTCTGCTTCAGACTTACAGCTTTTTGCCCACAGGTATTAATTGGCATCTATAAAAAAAATGACAGGATACGATACCTTGATTACTGAAACACCCTGTACTGCCAACACAGGGAGCAAGAAATTTTTCTTACAATAAGGAAAACATGATGTAGATAACTGTCAATGTGCCACGTGACCTGAACATCATGCAAGATTACAGACACTCTTCTCAAATAGATGAATGAAGCATATGGAGGTACAGTGGGAAAAATGCCACGTGGACTTTCTAAGGGTAAATTATGCCAGACAAATCTGACATTTTTCTTTGGTACTTAATATATCTGGACTTAACTGAAGTATTTGATTTCATGCTGTAGAGGAAACTACTAATGCAGCTGCAGAAATGGAAATTGGTAGTACACAAACCCCAGGAAAGTACTAGGCAGTGGTGCCAGGCAATGGGTTATGCTGAAATAGGAATCATCAGGCTTCAAGCAAGTTAATCTTGGAACTTTTACAGGTTCAGCCCTAGGACAGATCTTACAAAACACTAATGACAGACACCACAGAACGGTACTAATGAGATCTGCTTACAAAGAAGCTCAATAAAGAGGAAAAGCAAAAATGTTAGAGGAACCAAAGGGCTTCAAAAACTATTCAACTATGAAGCAGAAGTGGTATGAAATGACTTCTCATGAAAAGCAAGGTCACATAGTCAATGCCCAAAAAGTATATATTTTTTAATATAAAAGTAGGGGCTGATTTGTTGGAGAAAGATCTCGACATAGTAATTGACCACAACCTGATTTAGACAATGTGAGATGCCTTGAAAGACACTATTTTTTTAATTAAGAAAATACAAAAAAGAGAAGCATTTCCAATCTAGACAGTAAAACATGAAGTCCATTTTAAGAACACTTGTTATGACCACAACCAGAATACCTTTTGTAGCTTGCTCACTGTTTTCAGAACAGAAAAATGAAAATTGAACAAAACAGTAAGATCATAAGAATGAAGAGTTTATAACAGGATCCTAAAGTAGTTGAGCTTTGTATAGCTTAATAAAACAAAGAATGATAAAGACTGCATACATTAGACTATATATCCTTCTACTAGGGGAGAGCAATAGATGTTGTTTACCTTGACATCAGCAAGGCTTTTGACAGTTTCTCTCATATCGTTATCAAACAATGAAGTACGGCCTCATAAACGGACAACAAAGTGAGCTGAAAACCATCCGAACTACTGGGCTCAAAGGATTGTGATCAGCCCAGTAAATCCATCTGAAGAAGAGTCATTGGTGGTGTACCCCAGGGACTGATACTGAGCACAATATATCATCTTTAATGACATGGATGATGGGACAGATTGCACCCTCAGCATACCTGAAGGCAATGCAGAACTGCTAGGAGTGGTTGATAGACCAGATGGTTGTGGAGGACTTTGACAGGCTGGAGAAATGGGCCAAAAGGAATCTCATTCAACAGTAGTAACTGCAAAACCCTGTAACTGGGGAGTAAGAGCCCCACTCTCCCAGACAAGTTAGGTATAAAGCACTTTTGCTAAAAACAACTGGACAACAAGGCAAACATGAGCCAGAAATACACCCTTGCAAGAAAGACTACTAACGGCATCCTGGGGCTGCTTTAGGAAGAACAATGCCAACAGGTCAAGGGAGGTGATTGCTCCCCTCTACTCAGAAGGACTGAATCCCGTGAAGGGCCGGTAAGATGATTATGGGATTGGCACATCTGTCATGAGTACAGGCTGAGAGAGCTGGGACTGTTAAGCCAGAAGGTTCATTGAATCTTTTACCAAGACATATAAATACGTGATGAGCAGAAGCAAGGAAGACAGAGCCAAGCTCTTCACAGAGGTGCCCAGTGACACAATGAGAGGTAATGGCATGAATTAAAATACAGAAAATTTCAGTTAAGCATAAGGGAAAAAAAAAAATTACTGTGAGGGTGGTCAAAAGCTGGCACAGAGAGGCTGTGGTGACTCCATCCTTGGAGATACTCAAAACCTGACTGTTCAAAGCAACCTGCTTTAGCTGATCCTGCTTTGAGAAGTGAAGTTGGACTGGACGACCTTTCCAACCTCAGCAATGGCAATGCTGTAATTCTGTGTAAACATCAAAATGGCTACCTGAAGGAGAATCTTCACACAAACATGCAAGCAAATCAGCCAGGAAAAAACAGGACAGAAATGACAATATTATTGACTTTGGAACAGCTTTTCAGAAAAAACAAGAGGGTAGAACACCAGTCAAAAGGGTTTTAGATGAAGCTGACAAATTTGTGAAGGGGAGTACAAGTTATAATTGCCTGTGGTATCTAGACAACTTCAGGTCTTTCTCTTCAAAGACAAAGATAACTTCATACCTCATATCTGCAGCTACCATGAAATAATACATCACTGAATATCTACGCAATTGAGCATTCATTATTACGGTCTCCACAGATGTGCAACAATCTTTCAGAAGCCTTATCTTTACTGAATCCCGCCTTGTATTAAATTAAATATTGTCTTCAGGCAATTACGAATTTTCCATTTAAACAACACTCTAAATGCTGTTTCTTTAAGCAAAATTAACCAGAAAATTTAAACAAATGAGTATTTCCAAAACAAAGAGCAAATTGTACATAGTCTGCATCTCACCTGACATCTTTGATGTTTACAGAGACAGGGTCTCAGTCTAACAACTTACAAAGCCTCCAGAAGCCAAATGACTTGTTAATGCTCATATTAACTTAATAGTTAATATTAAGTAACTGTGACTGGGGGCACTAAAGTACCTTAGCCATGGTCTTTTTACCTCTGAAATATGTTAACTAAGAAACCTTGAGAAGAACTGAAAACATTAGTGGCTTCTCCTGGCTTGAAAGAAATCAAAACCAACCAACTCCCACACCCTCAACAACAGCACAAAAAAATTAACAAGATCCCCAAAACACTACAGTCCAAAATTTCTATTAGGACTTTTTAAATGTCTGCATTTAGTATGATTTTTGCAATTAAAGATAAAACCCTGAACTAATAAGCAAGAATTAAAAGATGTTAGTTTTCAAACCTAAAACTGCAAAAGTTGAAACATTCAGAGCAGGCTAAGTCACCTTCTACACCTCTGTATCTTGAGACCACTGTATGCAAAAAGTCTACCTTTTGTTTTATCCATTTTATTCCAAAGCAACTTCAGTGCCCTACCAATCATAGTACATCACAACTTCTGAGCAACTGATTTCATGGCAACAAGCAATGTAACATACCTCTACATAAACATTCAAAACCCACATCAATTGAGGCTTTAGTTTTAATCTCTAGCAGATTACCAAGTTACCACTCTAGTGTATGACCGTAATAAAGTACGTATCAAACAATTTATTGCATGGAATAATAAATGCTAGTCATTATAAAATGTTTCATGCACAGGCAAACACATTTCTAGATGCAGTGATTTAAAACTCTACATTTTCTACTGAAATACATTCAAATACAATAGTCTGTGGGGTTACCCTCCTTCTGATTTGACAGTTTTAAACTGCTGTCACTAGATTTCCTCTCTTGCAAACAGCAGCTGTCCACACAAAACACAAAATTGCATTGTAATTATTTTGAAACAGCAAGATTTTCTTACATGACTTTGACCTATGTTAGCATTCAACATATGCTCTTTGTTGGCTTTTAGAAGTTACCATACGTCAAGCAGTGTAAATAAAAGGACCACTACGAAGTAAGAATTGGAAGATACTACTTAAACACTGTGCTCTCCTGGCAAGCTTTTAGCATCACCTGATCTTGAAAAATGAAAACACCCCACACACACAAAAAACCTCCCTTCCCAATCCTCATAGCACTTATGGATTCTGTTCCATCTGATCCAAAGACTAAAAGTAACCAGTCAAGTTTCTGAAATACCTGCTGTGGCATCTCCATGTTTATTGTATCTAAATTTACAACTTTGATAAAACACTTCCAAAAAATGCTGAAGTATCTACCATAACGTATTTTTCCAAGGAGAATAAATGTATTCTCTACTTGGAGATGATGCGTTATTTATTCTTGCTAAATCAGAGCAGCACTTCTGCCAAATACTTGATTTGATAACATCCTGCATGGAAATACATAAAAAATGCAGCTATATAATAGATATAAGCCCAAACCCACTGCAACTCAGGAAAAAAAAAAAAAAAAAACAACAAACCAAAACAACCCTGGGGAAAAAGAGCTATATTTAACTGCTAAGAAGCCATGGGACAACTATATTTCACTTGAACTGATAACACCAGAAGTATCTTTGACAACTAACATTTAGAAACCATCAGGTTGTGTGTCTAGCAATCTTTCATCTCTGTAACAATTCTTTGTAGTCTCATTTTCAGACCTTTAAAGAAGGAAGCAACCTAACTTGTAGGAATGTTTGTCTTCACTAAAAATAGTTTGTCAGCATTTTTTCAGTGAATAAGGACTTATGGAAATTTTCAAGTCTACACACATGCCTAAAATCACTGAAGCTAAGTATTAAATGTACTGGCTTCCATGCTCAACAGTACTAGATAACTCCAACTTCTATTGATATTGATTAGAGACAAAATATTGCATGTCTACTGTGAAAGCAAGCCGCTCTGTGGCTCTCAGTCTTTGGGTGAACATTTAAGCAGAAGAGAACATGAAATCTTTCATGAGAAGCTCCTGTTCTCACATATGGCATAACCAATGCTGTTCTCTAACACAGCTGAAACTGGCTTTATCAATCTCCCATTTGCCAGCAGGATGGAAGATTTAAAGAAATGGGATCACAAAGTTTGGTTGTCATTTAAGTAGATCCAGGTTCTTCAGGCTTCACTGTTATGGGTCATAGGGGCATGCAAGAATCATATTATACCCAAAATACATCTAAAATTCCAAACACACCTTCAGCTGTTTTCTCAGATCTACAGAGACCTAAATGGTTCAGAAATAGGAAAAAATTAAGACAGGAAGAAGGGTTAAGTGGCAGAAATCCCCCGGTACACTGGTGTGGACACCTAAAAACACCTAATAAACAAATAAAAAGCCCCAGATATGCAAGAATGCTACTTCAGCAAGAATCTGGAAAGACCAAGAGAAAAGACAAGGGAAATGCTAGCCAATAGACTGTCGATTTGTCAGATACCTATTGTGTGGAAATGTGTACTTCCAAACTCCTCGGGCCTTTTCCCACACATCTTAAGTAGGACCTAGCAAACTTGTCCAGCATGAAGATTTCTGCGTTATTCCACCCAGCCTTACTCTTTTAAATTATAATAATCATTATTTCTCAAAAACAGGTGGTCAGTATTCTTCACTAAAATCACAAAACCACTCAAAGTGCCCAAGTCAATTTGAGTACTATAAATCTGAATTCCATTTTACTTAATCAAAGAATTAAAATCAGCAAGCCCAATAAAACTGTATTTTAATAATTTTCTGTAACACTACAAGCAGAATTAATATGGCAAAATCATTTAAGGATATTCAGAGTTAGTTTCTATTCTGTGAAATGCACAGCATTAAAACCACAATGTCTCTTCTAGTAGCCCTGTGGGCTCCCTACTCTTTACATTTTAATGTTCAGTGCAAAGTTATGAGAGACATTATCCTAGGTTACTTCAATTCCTTCTGCAAGGACATGAATAAGCTACTTATCATCCATTCTCTGCACTTCTAATATTTAAGACAAAAGTACTTAAAAACAAAATGAAGACATTAAATACAGTTCACTTCATCACTTCGATCTGTAATATGGCCCTCTTGGATGACAGAAAATCGAGATACCTTTCTTGTATGCATAAACAGATGTACCAATAATTTTTATTAATTGGTACATGAAAAACATTGGTTTTGGTAGAATGGGATAAATAAGATTTACCCTGACCTGCATCTCAAATAGTGCTCTCAAATAGTATGTAATTTTATTCCTTTTGAAAATGTGAGTTAAGAAACAAAACTGATAAAAAGCAAGTAAAAACTGCATGCCACTGTCATAGTTTCTTACTGAATTACCAGTAGCATACACACACTGAGAAATGCTGGTGTTGAAAAATTACTGCCTGCTAAAATGGATTTAGTACAAACCAGAACACATAGTATAAAAGAAAATTGATCGCTACTTACAGAGTGCTATAAATGAACATAGTGCTTTACAGATAAATATTAACAGGGTTCCTTCCCCTTAAGAGCATATAATTGAACTCAAATGGGATACTCTGAATGACAATTAAGGTTTGTGAAAATGAGCAGAGGCATTGTTATTGCAAAGATGAATATAGAAAGAAACAACACAGACTTGCATACGCTCTGCTTGATTTCCTGCAAAACCTGTAATTCACACACTGCTATTGTTCCGATGGCTGTATGGATTTGTTCAAAGGAAAGATTACATACCTGTAATTTAAAAGGTAGCAATTGACTATTAGAACTATCACATTTGATATTTCTTTTATTAAAACAGAACACTTAAAGAGAAGATAAGAATTCTATAATTGATGTGGTTCACTGCTTGAGAGTATGACATTATTTTTCATCTCAGGACAAATGAGCATAGTTAGAGCATGCATTTTGTTCAGCTTCTGGTTGTGGTGGAACAGACTGAAAACTGTTTGACATAGCCAAGGAGATCAATACAGATGAGATGACAACCAACCACCAGCTGCGTAGAGTACAGCGGAAATGCAATACACAAAAACCAGAAGAAAAACAATCAAATATAAATGACATGAATTAGGAAACTGAAAAATTCTTTGCCAAAGGACAATTTTAGTATAGCTCTATTAAGGGTCCTGAGACAGTTCACAGATTAATTCACAGAACAGAACTACATGTGAAACTTTAGAAGTAACCCATAATAGGACATCTTCTGTCACTGGCAGCATCATAAAATTAAGAAAATCAAGAGCCAGGTGAGTGAGGTAATAGGCACTCTAAAAGACAAGCTAGGAACATTTTGATGCAGATGCTACAGTTGAGAAAAATCACACCAGGCACTTTTTATAGCTTCAGTAACTTAAAGCTACTCCCTATTCTGGCATCTATTCAGAATGCATCTGGCACAAAGAATAGAGAAGATGATCATAGACTTTCTAATAAATTGTATAAGAAGGGATAAACTCAAAGATTTCTTGAAGTTAGATACGAGACTGGGAAAAATACTTGGAGAGAGCAAAAGGCCTGCTTGTTAATCTGCATGATCACACCTAAAGACACAACCTCCCCCTCCAAAAAAACTGTAAGGTATGAGTGAAGAAATGCAAAGCATAGGTAAATGTAGAACCATCAAACCAGCAAGGCTGGCCTGAGTGAAGTAGACAAGTTGTTTGAGAAATTACTTGAATAAAAACTAGTTTGGGGGTTTTTTGGTTCATGGGGGCTTTTTTGTGGTGTTTTTTTGTTTGTTTGTTTGTTTGATTTTCTACCCCCACCCCCCCCCCAGACCTCACCATCGGGAAAAAACGACAACA
>JANHGN010002721.1:4644-41086 GCA_024605025.1 Megaceryle maxima
ACAAGACCTTGAATAACCATATCCCTAAGCACTACATCTACACAACTCTATATAATACTTCCAGTACTTAAGAGTCCAATTATATTTATTTTATATATAATGCTTTTCTAATTTTATTATATTTATTTTATATTTAACACTGAAGCAAATTAATTGTCAATAAGCAGATTCCACTGTAAAAGAATAAAATAAGCTTCATAATGTCTTCCATTACTTTTATTCTAGGGCCTGGTGTGCCTGATAAAAATTAAATATCAACAGGTTCTTAATATAAAATCTTACTTTAAGTGATATATCTGCCCAACCAAGATGCTAAGGCAGTAGATTTAATTTGTTTTCATTGGTGGTTGACTGTTGCTTCTCTCATTTTTGATGCAATTCATGTCAGATCTCATGGAATTCTTCTGGTGAATTTGGGAAATAGATTTTTTTTTAATTGCTCACAGTAGCATTTGTGTCTTTGATTTTGTTTTTGTACTTGCAAACAAGGAATGAGTGCTGTCCCAGTACAGCTCTTTACTGTTTCTTTCACCATGATGGTGTGGTGGTACTTTTAAAAGCAGATTCTACCCATCTATTAAGACAGAATCTGTTATAAGACATGTAAGGTAATGAGGGTAACAAGATTTCAGTTCAGCTGATACACTTATCTGTGAGGGAAGCACATCAGAGATCAAGAAATCTACTTGGCTTTGTGTTCTGAAATGTATCTTTCGACAGTAGCTTTATCTCTGGAGCTCTTAGTCATTAAAATGATTAGTCCTGATCCATTTAGGGTACTGAAACCCATCAATTCTTTATAATGAGGGTCCATCACCTTGTAATGTTTGTGCACTGCTGCACTGACAGAGTCTTACTTGTTAAAAGCTACAGTAGGATAAATGTGAAAGGCCTTTGTCATTCATTATCCCACAAAGCTTGCCCTTCCCAGACCATCATGGCAATAAAACGTCTCTGATCTGGATCACAGTCATTATTATCTTTGTGGTTTGCAACTGACTCTGTGAATCTAGGCAATGAACAAAGCAGTAATGAGCTCTCAGTCTGCCCTGTTTGAAGTGAATGCCAGTTGGTGCTTAAGAGTCATAATTTCCTGGTGACCTTCACAGTCCTTTCCCAGCAGAATACAGCACCTCATTGGGAGTGATAAAGCCATGCATGCTGCAGGTCAGGGTTGAATTTTATCACAGCAATTTCTTCTCAGCCAAAAGCCTGTTGCTTTTACATGGTTTAGTTATATGCGTGTACACACACACTTGATTATATACTTCATATTTTTATATTTGTTTGTATAGTTATTTTATTTCCTAATAGTTCTTATATTTCTAAATGGACACTTTCTGATGGTTTCCCCAAAATAAGGATATAATGGAGAACCTCATGCTGATGATCAGCCATCTTCCCATTTGTCTCAGTGAACCTTTTGGTTTAGTGAACTTTCCAGTTTTCTGCTACTCTTTGGGAAGTGTCACATCTTTTAAATCAAGTTGCTGTTGCTTTTACTGATGCATTTTAAGTTCCCTTTGTTAAGAGAAATATTTCGACACCCTTTCAACTGTTTTCATGGAACTCTTATTTTGTCCCTCTGTGTTAATATATTATTAATGTATTTGAATACAAGCCTAATTGCTTCTGGTGTGTTTCATCTCCCTTTCTGAAAGGTTCCATGTGGTATACAGCAAATGTTGGTTTTAGTTCACCTATTCTCTGTGTCTTGTTCTAGGGCTTTTAATGTACAAGATGTTTGGGCTTTTTTTTTTTTTCAGTCTGAATGACTGGTTTGCAAGAGTGGATTATTTAACACTTTTTGTTTGGGATGAGAAAAGACATTATGAAATATATTCAATGTAAGCAACTGACAGTTTCTAGGATGTCATTAGGCCTCCGATGGGAGTTGTGGAGTCCATTTTTGTGCCACAGTCATCACTGTGAATTCATGAAAAGTGGTTTGTGCTGTCCTTGCTGAACTGCTCAAATAGCAGTATTTATTTGAAAAGTTGGTGTGGTATCCAATACGCTCGCTGACCACAAAATAATTTTCTTTCATATTAATTTTCTCCCCTTGTGCTTTTAGTATTAGAAATTAAAAAAAAAAAAAAATTGGGGACCGTGTGCTTAATTTGGGTTAGAATCACTTCATTAAAAAACTGGCTGTTACAGTTTCTTCCTGTGACATGCAGAAAATGATCGTTCTTTATACAACAGGGATTTCTTAATTGTTTTTATCTTAAATTTTTAAGACAGTTTATCAGGACAGGTATACTATTTTTTCTGCAAATGGAAAATAAATCTTTGTAGAATTGTTAAGTCTGAGGAGACACAAATGTAGTTGGTTGAATTCTACGAGCAGCAGCAGTCACTGCTGGGTAGAAGTGTTGAGGGTTTTTTGTTGTTTTGCCATCTCTTTTTATTTTTTATTTTTTTCCCCATCCAAACTGTCACGTATTTACACACACACAAAAATGAACAGGTAGAAATATATTTTAATCTTTATTAACTCACTTGCTATGGCAGGGTTACTTTGTCAAGTTCATCACAGGAAGGAAGAATGATTATATTACATTTAGTGTGGAAGTGGTATTGAGATCTAGCATTCGCTCTTAGTTCTACCACAGACTCATTAACCCTGAAACAATATAATTCCTCTCTTTGTCTCAGTTCACTTAAAATGCAAACAGCACTTACCAAGAGATTTTTTGACTAAATTCATACGTGTAAATTATTAAAAGGAATAAAGAATACATTAAATTTGACCTTCAGTTGTATATTTTGGTACTGGTGGGAAATGGTTGTCAGTCTTCCCTGGTTCTGTCTTTGAATGATGGAAGACCAGCACCCAGTTGAGCTGACAGCCACAGTTTCAGGGTCTTTTAGATGGAAATGTAATAGTTATGTAAATTCCATTATGGAAAAAAGTGAAAATTATTTTACTACATCTAATCTCTATGAACTTTTTTCACTGCTAGTTTGTGTGATGAATAATATTTTCTTCTTTGTTTTAGCAAGAAAATATTTTATCTATTGCATTTTAAGAAATTATGAATCTACTTGAATTCTGTCAAGATTAACATAGAAATGTGACCCTCAACTTCCACAGTCCCATGAAAGTATCAATTATATATGAAAAGTACCTTATTTACTAGACTAAGTCACCACTTGTCTTTTTGCATTTTTAAAATGGTTATCTATGGCTGCTCGTTACTTAAACTCCTGTAAATTAAATAATTAACATTATTATGAGCAAAAAGTTCCTTAAAATGCATGTGTGACTAACACAGTGTGACAGTCTTATTTATGAGAGCAATAAAGAGCTCTATACTATACCTGAAAATATAGCACATACAGGTGGTGACTGACAGAAGAGGAACCAAGTCAGTATTTGAGGGTTTGTCAAAAAATATCCTGCTTTGGAGAAGCAAGAGCTGACGGGCACCTACTGATCTTACATCTATCACTGTATTTCAGAAAGAGATTGTTCTTTCTAACTAACATCACGTTTGATTTGCTGACCCTTAGGTTTTTGTATTTCTTTAATTTGTGTCTTACCTGTTCACACGTAGTATTTTTAACTGAATATTTTTATTGGCTTTATTCAGAGAGCTTGGAAGCAGGGTGAATTTGATGGCCATCCCTTTGCCTTGTGTTTTGTAGTATGTTAAACCTTGACTTTATAATGTTCTTTTGCTCAAGTAGTCTGTGTGGGTCTTCTAGCAATGCAGCCGTGATCTGATCAAGCCCTGGTGAGCAGCTGCACATACATCTGGCTCTCTGCATCGCAAAAAAACCCCCCCAAACCAAAGAAGTTCAAGTATTTGAAGTGTTTTAACATAACACTATTATGTGTGGATAACGGTGTCTTCTCTGGGTAGTGTCTCTGAAGCTGTGTGTAGGCAGAGACTTGGCACAGATGGGAAGAATATTGACTCTGAAATGGGTGAGAGAAGCCATCAGTGTTGGAAATGGGGACACAGTCTGAAATTGGGAGGAAGAACTGCAACTCTGCAAGGACTGTGAGTGGCTAACAAAGACTGTGAGCCAGAAGCTTTTTAAGAGCGTTAGGGCATAACATAAGAAATGTTGTGAAGGACAAATGGTAATGGAGAGTATTGAGGCAGAAGGATTCAAGAGACTCTTTAATTTTGTTCCTCTGGTGTTGATCTATAGAGCTGTTGCAGCTCTTTCTAGATGGAGAATAGGCCTGGATGGGTGCTTTCCAGAAACATCGGTTCTCTTGCTGTGCTGCACTGAAATGGGATAATTCAGTTGTGGTGTTGCCCACTGTCAGTTCTTGTGTAGAATCTGAGATGCTGTGAAATATTTCTTCATTGATAAGGACCCCTGAACTTTTTGTTTAATTCGCTGGTTTTATTTTGTGTAACTGAGATCTGATCTGGAAAACGTGTAATGCAGATATCAGAGTGAAAAAATTGCTTTTGGATCTCTAGCCCAAGATTACTTCTTGAAAGCATTTACAAAATGCTGGTACTTATGTATCCAAATGTTTCCTGCTGTAGGCAGATGGGATTATACCAAGCCTAAGATTTTACCTTGTTCTGATTATATTTTACAGAATCTGGGAAGGGGCAGAGTTGGCAGCTTCCCCTCCTTTTTCAAAGTGGGAAGGTTTTCCTCATAGTAATGTGTAAACCCTGTGATGAGGAGCGAGTCGGCGAAGTGGGAATGGGGTAGCTCTGAAGAAACTGCAGTGTCTCCTAATTGTGTTGCAGGGGAGAGTGCTGGAGCCTTTGCAGTATGTCTCCTTAATAATCCCTTGGGGTCCAGTTGTAGCATTGCTGATGTCTTCTCTATAATTCTTCCCCATTTTTAGTGGGGTGGGGTGGGAAACGACTGAGGTGGTGTTGGTAACTCAAAGTGACAGACTTAGTGCTTCTAAAGCTCTTAATATTTCTACCCGAGAACCTCACAAAGATGAAACGAGATGTTAGGATTTTATGGCCAAGTCAATATCTTAATACCATAATTGGATTTGTGTAATTGCATTTTAGGTCTCCTATGTGATTAGAGATGAAGTGGAGAAGTATAACCGAAATGGGGTGAACGCCCTTCAGCTGGACCCAGCACTAAATAGACTCTTCACAGCAGGCCGAGACTCTATTATAAGAATATGGAGTGTCAATCAGCACAAGGTCAGTCCTGAGAGGATTCTTATGTCTAAACCTACTTTTGTTTCCAAGTGACCATGCTAATAAGATGCCTACAGGTGCAGAGCTGATACTTTTAACAGCTGCCAAGTATTATGATAGGAAAATGACTTTGATATAGTTCATACTGTGAAATCTTGCATAGCTGTGTAGTTCTTTCACAAAAAGATTTTGGAATAATGACTTCAAGCATCTCTGCATTAGGCAACTTTTGATCTAAATGAAAGTTGAAGAAAATATGCCAGTGGGATCTGATAGTCACAATCTTCCATTGGTGATAAGATCTTATCAACTTTCTTTTTCTTAATTTGCAGCAAGACCCTTACATAGCATCGATGGAACATCACACAGATTGGGTAAATGATATTGTGCTCTGCTGCAATGGCAAAACGTGTAAGTACTTGGCAGTTTGAAAACTACAGGATTCAGAAATTGTGTATAAAATTACATTATCTGCTGCTTTAATTATTTTCTCTTTTTTCTTAACATGTAAAATTAATTTGTAATGTGTATTACAAATTTGATAAACAGTGGAAGTAGATGTTTTAATGAAAATTTAAACGTGTCTATAAATGATTTTTTAAAAAAATCTTTTTCAAAAGCAAATTACAGCAGTACAAATACACTCTAAACTAATTTATAAGCCCTTAAAGTGTACCCTTTATTCTTTCCAATTCAGTGATATCTGCCTCTTCAGATACTACTGTTAAAGTGTGGAATGCGCATAAGGGCTTTTGCATGTCGACACTAAGGACGCATAAGGTGAAAAACATTTACTTGTAAATAACGTATGTTAATGTTTAAAAGATTGTCAGTGAAAATGTGTAGCCTTCAAATGGATAACATTATTGATTCATGTTGTTGTATTTACTTTATTGTAGGATTATGTGAAAGCCTTGGCATATGCAAAAGATAAAGAACTGGTAGCATCTGCTGGGCTGGACAGACAGATATTCCTCTGGGATGTAAATACTCTAACAGCACTGACTGCCTCAAATAACACAGTAACAAGTAGGTACCGAGGGATGGGAGCATAGAATGTGAAATGGACTTAAAACTACAGATACCTCTTTCTGTGTGTATGTAAAAAATGTGCAGGAAAATTGAAGGTGGTGTTAGTATGTACTCAGTCCATTTGTTGCATTATGTAATAGCTAAAAACATAGAGCAGCCAACAGTCATGGCATTTAGAATAGAGGACAGATCTCTGAACATTTTCTCTTGAAATGTTATCCTCTGGTATCCTCTGATACTTGATGGAGCTTCAGCTGCAGAAGCTTTTTGCTCCTCAACTAACTCGTTACAGAAATTTTCCTTTAGGTTATTTGTGAGGACATTTTCTGTGTATTGTAATTTGGCTGGGATTTTAAGGGTTATTTTGTTTATACAGGTGCTACAAAAAGTGCAGTACAGCTCTTAAAGCAGAACTCGGTGCATTTATCAAATTTGTTTGTCAGGAGAATAAAGTTACTAGATAAATTTAGATTTAATAAGTGTGAGGTAATACTAAGCACTGATTACATGTAAGGATAGCATTCTAGTGAGATCTAACTCACTAGTTAGATGCTAGAATGCAAAAGGAAACTGCTTTTGATTCTAATTATCAGGCTTAATCCTTTATGTCATCATCATCTTTTAAGAATTCTTTGTAAAATTGTAGAAATCATTTGGAAGGACCTTTAAAGGTCACCTAGTCCAACCCCCCTGCAGTGAGCAGGGACATCTGCAACAAGAGCAGGTTGCTCAGAGCCCCATCAAGCCTGACTTTGAATGTCTCCAGGGATGGGGCCTCCACCACCTCCCTGGGCAACCTGTTCCAGTGCTCCACTACCCTATCCCAATAGACATTATAGTAAATTATGAGACCTTTTCCCCCAAAGCAATTCCAGCTCCATTTGGTTAGAATAGTCAGGATAGAGTTAGTTAAGCTTCCCTTCTGGGAAATAGGACCCCACTCTTCAAGTTTAGTTAAATCTTGATTGCTTGAGTGAATAACCTAAATC
The DNA here is from genome assembly GCA_024605025.1 of Megaceryle maxima. Taxonomy (NCBI): domain Eukaryota; kingdom Metazoa; phylum Chordata; class Aves; order Coraciiformes; family Cerylidae; genus Megaceryle; species Megaceryle maxima. The sequence continues at coordinate 11,810 of JANHGN010002721.1, forward strand.
TGGATCATCTGTATCTTGGTTTTTATCTGCTACTTTGCAAGTTCTTTTTTCTGAAACAGGTCTAGTTTGACCACATTGTGTTTTGCTGCTTGTAAGCAGGTTGTAAAAATAGTGTTCAAAGTGACTTAGCTCTTTCTTTTGTACTTAGTGTTTGATGCATGTTTCAACAGTAGCAGAGTCTCAGATGTGTGCCTTGGGAAAGAACATACCATCTTGCTACACTGCCACACTTGAATTTTCTAAATAAGGTTACTTGCTTCTTCATTCATAGGTTAGGATTGACTCAACAAAAATCTGTGAAACTCAAATTTGGAATTGGCACAGCATACTTAAATGTTGGGAATATGTGATTCTGTAAATAAGAGGCAAGAATATAGTCATTTAGTGTGGTTATTTGAATTACTGTTTTGGCTAATTCTGAAAGCTGTGTTAACATTATGGATTTGGTAGCATCTTAAACCAAACGTGCATCTGGTGTGCCCAAGAACTATCACGTTTGCATTTCTTCTGTCTACAGGAATTTAATTCAAGTACAGCCATATGCTGGTGTGTCTGTGTAGCCTTCCAAAGAGAGATGGCTTCTAGTGAGCTGTGTTGCATTGCACAACAGTATTGGGATGGCACAAAGCTAAATAGATTTCCCTTCTGTTTCACAGAAGTTTTCTCTTGCTGAAAGTAGTTATTTTATTGCCAAACTTGGGTGATAATTGTAAGTTATGCTATTGTCTAATTGAACAGGGATTTTTGGGGGGAAGGTATTTGCTGGCTCACAGGAGAACTCAGGTGGAGTGTGTGTGTGGGGGAAGAATTTCTTGAGCACTGCAACAGTGATACAGAACCAGAATGGTTCAAGTGACTTATAAGTGGGAGATGGGGACTCCTGAGGAGGTGATGCTTGTTTTGAGCCCAAGATCAAAGGGAAGTGGAGGCATTACCTCTAAGATGACAGAAATAAATTTGCATTTCTGGAGTTAGAACAGCAATGCTTCACGAGAGGGAGAAAGGGGAAGCAGGACAGTTGTTTCTTTCTTTTTAGTGCTCCCAACTAGCAGTGTTTCTGTGGGAAGAACACAGTGTATGTCCTCAATGAAGCCATTTTTTCTCAGTCCTTTCAAAGAAATACTGTTTTTTTTTTTTTTCAGAGTGCAGGTGAAGATTGATCTTGTGCATTTATTTCCTGTCCGATTACAGGGAAGCAATGTACACAAGCCAGCGTTAAGAGGAAGCTGAGTTTTAAGGAGTTTCTCAATCAGTATAGCCATAATTTAAATTACATGGAGAGATTTTGCTTTTGAGAGGTAGTCCCTTCCAGAAGAGGGTGGAATTGAGCCTTGTTTTTATTCTGGCATAAATTTTATTTCTTTATGCTTAAGATTCTCTTTTTCATTCCTGAGGTTAAGCTTGTGATACCTCAATATTATAATGATTATGTGTGCTAACCTTGAAGAGTTTTCAGTTCTGCTTTTTGCCTTCAACTATTCTTTGAGTATAGTGGAAGACTATCACTTTGTTTTGGCTACAAATAATAGATTTCACTGGAATGTTTACATTTGGATAGTCATAGCTAGCGGTTAAGAGGACTGTAAAGTAAAGCTGCACAATTCTTCCACAGTGACAAAATGTTTATGATGTTGGGACATAAATACTGTCTTAAATGAGTATTACTGTCTGCAATGTACATAAATTATTCTATGAAGTTTCACATCTTTGCTGGCAATACAGTTTGTTGCAGCATTCCTAGCTTACTGATCGTATGGTTTTGAGGCTTGATTGAATGCCTAATGGTGCTCTTGGGGTAGATGAACTGAAAGTTGCTGTGTCTGTTCTTTTCCTGGTTGAGGGATTAGTACTTCAATCTGTCCAAAAGTAGATTAGGGGAGATGGTACAGAATTCCTCCTGATGTGATGCAAAGGAGTTGCCATATGGTTTTCACGAACACGGGGGTAGCATCTGTGCTCAAGTAACAAGTTTCAACACTGCAGTGTAACTTCAGTAATGCATCTCTGCTGAGCTAAGAGGAGAGCCTTTCAAATATAACATAAAATTTGACTGCTGTGTGGCTTGGAAAAAATAAATCTCTGCAGTGAAATTCAAATGCTGTCTATTATAAAATCACACAGAAGTATTGCTCTCTAATAAAGCGATTGAGAAGAGCAAGAGTACCTTGATGGTCCTGGCACTGAATTGTGGTGCCAAAAGAGTGCCAGGGCTGTAATGGCTGTAAGTCTGAGGGGTTACTTTGTTTTTATGCAGCAGGAGATTAAGAATTGTAATGGGGTTTTCCCAGCAGTGTGCTGTCTTCCGTCTTTCTTTTTTTTTCAAAGCATCTCTATGTATGAGTTAGAATGGCATTATTTTCCTATATCCAAAGGGTATTAAAATACCATTTTTGAGTGAATAAGTATGTTTTTTTCAAATGACAGCATTAAAATTGAACATGTGAATTTTATTTTGAAATAGCTTCTTCCCTGAGTGGCAACAAAGACTCTATCTACAGCCTTGCAATGAATCAAATGGGAACAGTTATTGTATCAGGGTCCACTGAAAAGGTAAGGAAAAAAATCTGGTAAGGCTCATTGCACTTCAGTTGAAAGTTTAGTGTAAAGAGACAATTTTATTCATTTTCAATGCCATGTCTGTAGCAGCCTTTGGTGGGGTTTTTTGTTTTGTTTTTTTTTTTAGTGGTGAGGGTAGATACTTCATTTTAAGTGGGAGTTTGTGTAGGATACAAATACCTGCCTTGGTGTGAAGATGTGTATGTACCCATATAGCTTTAATACACAGAAGAGACAATCAGATCATCTTGTGTAACACTTTCTCTATCAGATATCATTACATTTCACCACAAGAACTCTAATTTTGGGGGTGCTTTACTCAGATGATTGTAAAAACTGAAGCTGTTGCCACAATAAGAAAGAAGTGGTGCCAGCAATTTCTAAGAGCACTGCAGGAGGTGGGAAATAAAGTGAGCTAATGAAGTTCAAATGTTCCCAAGAGACAGCCCATGCTCTTTGTCGTGAAGGAAGGTGGAACACCCTACAGTCCCCTGCGAGCTGGCTTTTTTACCTTATCTAACCTTGAGAGAATTTTATTTCCAAGTCTATATAAAAATGAAAAAAGGATATGCCAGCAAAGCATCTGAGAGGATTCTCAGATTTTTTTCTTTTTTTTTTTTACCCCCATCACACTATCCTGGTTCCAGTCCCTTCCATTCTTTAATTTCTTAAGACAGAAAAAGCCAGAACAAATGAAATTAAAATCAAGCAAAGAAAATCTCTTCTGATTATTAGAGGTTTATAAGATGTAGTTATGTCCATCTTGTTCTAACGAAGTATGTTTTTGGTGATGGGTATGTGCATGTTGGGAATAAGGGTCAGTTTATTTGGAAAAACTTAACTTTCTGTAGACAGAATGCATTGGTGGGAAGACCAATGTTAATGTTGGTTATCCAATGTCTGTTTACATAGGTTCTAAGGGTGTGGGATCCGAGAACTTGTGCAAAACTAATGAAACTCAAAGGGCACACGGACAATGTAAAAGCTCTGTTGTTGAACAGAGATGGCACCCAGGTATGTGCTTTACCTTGAGATAAAGGCATTTTACAGAATGCAGAAATGTTGTTAGTCTCTTTTCAGTTTAATTATTTTATACCATAGATTACAGAAGGTAGCTTCACAAGTATTTTACAGATATTTACTGATTGAGGGAGCCCGGTGGATGAAAGCTCTGTTTTACTACAGCTCCATCTAGGTATGGAGGAGGTGGTTTACATAAAATGTCTGGAAATTGTGATTAGATTTGTTAACTGTCAGTCTTCGTTTAGCACCGTCTTAATGGAAAAAATGTAACCATAAGAATTATGAAAGCACTTTATGGAAGCAATTATTTTAAAAGACTTAAGTACCTGCTTGATTTAATTGTGACTGTTGTTGCTCAGTGTCTTTCAGGCAGCTCTGATGGGACTATCCGCCTGTGGTCCCTTGGGCAGCAGAGATGTATAGCCACATACCGAGTCCATGATGAAGGTGTTTGGGCTCTGCAGGTCAATGAAGCCTTCACTCATGTTTATTCAGGAGGAAGAGATAGAAAGATTTATTGTACAGACTTAAGAAATCCTGATATCCGTGTGCTTATCTGTGAAGAAAAGGCACCAGTTCTTAAGGTAATTGAGTTTTAATTCAGAGAATTGCAGAATGCTTGAGGTGGGAAGGGATCTCTGGAAGTCGTTTAATCCACTCTCCCTGCTCAGGCAGGGCTGCCTAGAAGCCGATCACCTAGGATCATGTCCAGACAGCTTTTAAATGTCTCCAAGGATGGAGTCTTCAGCCTCTCTGGACAACCTCTGCCAGTGCTTGGTCACCCTCACAGTCTGAAAGTGTAATTGTATTGCATGTTGTCCAGTGAAATAGTGGCTTGAACTAGAATGTGTGTCAGGTAACAAGTGTTTACTACACTGCGTGCTTTGTCTCCTAAATTACATCTGAAACTTAATTGTCTGAAGAAGATTAAATGCCTGGCAGCTACTTAAAATATGCAGATACTACTGAAATTGAATATACTGCAGACAGGAAAAGTTGTTTTTGCCAAACTCTAGTACAACTTTATGAAACTAAGCTGGCATGGCCAAGACTTTTGACAGAAGTGGATGTTTCTTAGCACCAATATATATGCACAGGACTGTGATAGAATATGTTACATACTCATGGGAGCCAGGAGTAAAATTTATTGTGGTTTTTTTGAACATGTAAACATGATGTTTTCTTAACTGGAGAAAACTTGCATGCACAAGACTGGGTCTTTTGAAGAAACTGCTTTTTGGATGGGTTCTTTTGCTGTCTGTAATTCTAGATGAAGTGCCTTTGGAACATGTAGGTGTATAAAGAGCGTGTGATTTGAAATGTATACCAGTATATAAGCAACCTGGCTTTCAGAGTGACCTCTGGCTTAGTATGTCCATATAAAATCCTAGATAATATTAATGCAGTTTTGAAAAAGTCAGAATCTGAGAAATTTCAGTTCAAAATGAAAGGTGAAAGCTATGGTCAGCTGTACAAAGATCAGAAGAGGTCTCTAATATCTTAGCTACGTGATTCTTTATTGTCCAAGAAATGTAACAGCAGAGCCAAGTGTTTAAAGTTCTGCTTTTTAATTAGTACAGAACTTCTTAATGTTCTTTTTTTAACCCTGTGAAGTATCTGAATGCAAAGTAATTCAGAAAATACTGTACTGATCAAACTGTCCATTAGACAAGACTGCATCATGGTAGTAGCAACTCTAAATACAGTGTGTTTAGACACATTTCATCTACTATTGCCCATGTCCAGAATTTATTTGTTGAATATTTTAAATAATTTCTCTGGAGTTTCAAAAATTGCAGCTTAGTTATTTTTCATTTAAACTTTGTATTTCTTTAGTAACCTGAAATAGTGCTCTGAGATATATCCAAACACAAGAGCAGGTCTACAAAGAACAAATATTAATTAAACAAAGGAAAATAAAGTTAAGCATACCTGAAAGTACCTGTGGTTTCATTATTTAGATGGAACTTGATAGATCAGCTGATCCTCCTCCAGCACTTTGGGTTGCAACAACTAAATCCTCTGTGAATAAATGGGTAAGTGATGTATTTGACACTCTGTGAATTCAATTAAGTAGTCATGGGATGTGAAATCTTGGTTTAGGAACTGTTGGAATGTTGCTTGCAGTTTGATTGTGACTTGCTGTGATCTCTAAGCTTTCTTTAAACAAATAAAAAAATGCTGATATTAAAATTAATCAAGACCTTAAACTTTGAAGTACTTTGCTATCTATTTATGCTGCTTTTAGAAATAAATTATCTTAGTCAAAACTGGACAGTTAACATCTAAATAGCACTGTGAACTGGCAGCTGTTACTCACAGATAAAAGCAAAGTTTATAGATTATTATGAATGAGTCATTATTTTGTTTGTTTCCTTAGACTTTGAAGGGAATTCATAATTTTAGAGCATCTGGAGATTACGATAATGATTGTACCAATCCTATACCACCCTTGTGTACACAGCCCGACCAAGTTATAAAAGGTAAACAACTGTTTTCCAGAGTACCTTACCAAATCAGTCATCACTAGCAGAAATAGTAGATCTTTAAGACTGGCTTAAGATCTTAGGTACTTAATACTGTGATTACCACATTGTCTTAAGTTTTGGTTGAAATGATCTATCTAGCGTTAGTTCCAGTTAAAATAGTGTTTAAACCTTGGTGATATCCAAGTCTTACATAAAATAATGAAATGAAAGAACAGTCACACATGTGTTATACAGTTTACTTTCATGTAATATTAGGAAAAAAAAAAAGTCACCTTAATTCTCGTTTGTTTGCTAGGGGGTGCTAGTATTATCCAGTGCCACATTCTTAACGACAAGAGACACATATTAACCAAAGACACAAATAATAACGTGGCATACTGGGATGTCTTGAAGGTAAGTATATCATTTCAGATTAAGCATCAGCTAATTTACTGTGTTACTGACTGAAATGAGGAAGAAAGGAATTAAGTTGGAGAAAGTAGATTTGTACTAAAAAGGATCTAGATGATTCCTGTGGAAAACTGATTAGTTTTTCTTTCCTTCAGTTTGCAGTTGGCAAATATATGTGTGTTAGATCTTGGGACCAAAGTCAAATGCTAATTTTAATTTTACCTTCATTACCTTTATTTCTCTCTCTCTCTCTCTCCTTTTTTTTTTTTTTTTTTTTTTTTTTTTGGATATGTTTAAACACATACTTTAGAGAGGGGGTTACTTTCCAGGTCAAAGTTATCATCTTATGTGTAGGATCTCTTGATCTAGATGACACGATGACATGATCTCTAGATCGTGTCATCTAGAGCTGAGACTCTTTATTGAGGATGCTGGAAGAAAAGAGGGAGGTTTTCTTACCTGTAGCTGCATCCTTCAGTCTTTGCTTCCAGTAACCTCTCCTGGATTTTTAGGAAATAAGTCTTGCAAGGTTACAATCCTTAGACTTTGCTTAAAGCATGTTTCAGGATGACTATGCAAGTGCATTACAAGAATTTAGATGTTGAGAGACTTGAGGAACTTGAAAAAGAAAAAGTATAAAATACAACAGATTAAAACAGGAGGAAAGAATCTGCACACAAGTTCACTCACCACTGTTCCCATTGCAGTAGTTGAGCTAAATTTGTCACTAGCTTTGCAACAAATCCTGGTGTTTGGTGGAGAGTTGTACTGAAATACTGGTAGTGATGGGAAGAAGAATGACAGGATGCTAGAAGACAGCTGTCAACTCAGTGACAGGGAAAATGTCTATTAAGGTGAAGTAATACTTCCATAGCTCTCCACTGCCTTGATGCCACTACGTCAGAAATAAATAATAAATGAAAAAAAAAAAAAAATTACCACATAAACTATTATTTTTTGAGAAAAAATTGAACTTTTGTGTTCCTGGACCACAGTACTCATGGAGAAATCATAAGTAATAATCATTCCAAGTGTATATGAAAGCCAAGTAAAAGATTTGAGATGTTGATATGGCTCAATAATCAGAATTTTAAAACTTGTGTATTTCTTTTGGTGTACAGGCATGTAAAGTTGAAGACCTTGGGAAAGTAGATTTTGAAGAAGAAATTAAGAAGAGATTTAAAATGGTGTATGTGCCAAACTGGTTTTCAGTAGACTTGAAAACTGGGGTGAGCTACAACTCCTAAAACTTTTGTTCTAATGTCATATATAATCTATTATCATATGCTGTTTTTCACAGAGGTTTTAGTGTGTTACAGGTTTTGAAGAATGATCATCATTTATCTGATGGGTTAGATTTATTTTGAAACAAACCAGCAAATTTTATGTCAGTTCTTAATAATCTGAGTAACAGATTTTTTTTTTAATTATTATTACTACTTTTTTTTTTTTTCCTCATGGTATGTTCAGTTTAAATTCACCAATACCAATTATTAATTAATACAGTTTGGTAAACAAAGTGAGCTATCAATCAGTTTAGAAATCTTTTGGTTTGTATTCCCAGCTAAGTATGAACAAAATGAATTTATAGACTTGTTTAATACAAAACAACTATTGCATTCCTCTTCCTGGTGGTCTCCTTCCAACAGATGTTGACAATTACTTTGGATGAAAGTGACTGCTTTGCAGCCTGGGTTTCAGCAAAGGATGCTGGATTTAGCAGTCCAGATGGTTCTGATCCAAAATGTAAGTTTTTAAACTAATATTAATGTTTTATTGAGACAAAACCCCCCCAGTAAATTCCAGTATTTATGTTTCAGAGTATTCCAATGCCACATATGTCAGCAGGTGGTTGGATTGTAGGGTTTATTTTCTTGAGACTAAATTCTTTTTTTCTGAAACATTTTAGGCCTGTTCAGGTTTTCTATTTAACTTGGTTTTAAACCTTTAAGAAACAAAATGGAAAAAGTAATATTTCTCAAATTGGAACTATCACCTAATCTAGAGAATGTTAGAGCATCTGAGTGATCCAACAGTAGTGATTCTAAAATCAGCTTTTTTTCTGGAAGATTGTAACCTACAGCTTTGAGATTGTGATAAGCAGATTTCTGTGCAGATGAATTGTTTTGGAAACAGAACTACTCAAACTCTTGGGAAAGTTTCCAGCTGTGGCTCAAATGTAGAATATTATGATGCCTGTGGTTTTTACATAACTGAAGTTCTACCTCACTATGTCTTGACAGTAAACCTTGGAGGGCTTCTGCTACAAGCACTTCTGGAGTATTGGCCTAGAACACATATAAATCCAATGGATGAAGAAGAAAATGAAATAAATCATGGTTAGTATTTTAGTATTTACCTTTTTTAGGATTTGTTCAAACATTCTGTTTGTTTAGATTTCTGTTTATTTAACAGATGCCACTTGGCTTGCTGTCTTACACCTGTCTCTTGTATATATTATACCAAAATTTGCTGAGTAGCTTTCTTCTGGAAAAAAAAAAAAAAAAAAAAGTGAATGGATGATTCTGAATTTACAGAAACCTGATGCCTTGATGAAAAACAATTCATTTTTCTTTTTGAAGTTTATGTTTTTTGTTAATTTATGAAATAAATTAATTGGAGGTGAAAAATACACTTCTTGGTCTATGTACACCTAATTTTAAGGCCTAGTGCAGTGTTACCATTGTGTGTATTTTTTTCCAACAGTGAATGGTGAGCAGGAGAACAGAGTCCAGAAAGGAAATGGATACTTTCAAGTGCCACCACATACACCCGTTATTTTTGGTGAGGCTGGAGGACGCACTTTGTTCAGGTATAAAAACTCAAGACTGTAAATTCAGTGGCTGAACAATCACTTCCTTTGTGCAAGCAGGAATGTTCCCAACATGGAATACTTGCATCTGTACTGTACATTCAGGACATGCCCTGGGCAGGCAAAATAAGCAGCTATTCATGATAATTTTACATTGTCCAACTGGTTATGTGAGTTTGAACATCAACAAGGTGTGGGGTTTTACAGTGGCAAGAGTCATAAATTGTTCTTAGTTGTATCTCGTAGCTTTGAGATCTTTTTGGGTGCCCTCTTCCTGCAAACTGAACTTTGTTTTAGGATGGAACTGTATTACTTTAGGTTCTTGTAGAACCTCTCTTAAGGGTCTGTTGTGCTGGTCTTTAAGCATTAATGACTTGGACAGGAGACCCTCTTTCCTAGAGAGTAGGTTTCTGCTCCCAGATAGTTGATGACCCATTAGAAAGTCCTAAGCTCTGGCAGGTAGCAGCACAGGTCCTGTGTTGTAATGTGTGCATACTGGTTACCCTTCTATTTCTTTGCATTTTACATTGAAAAGCCTAACTGTGATATATGATACATCAGAGACAGTTTAATGGAGCTGCAAAACAAATATTAAGCTTTCAAAACACTGTGAAGCTTTCAGTGTTTGCTGACATAGTAGATTTGAAATTTAAGGGGTGAGGGATGGTAGATTTCCTTTTTTTTTTTGTTTCCCAGGCCGAATAGACCCAAAACCTCAGCTTTGAAAACTGGGTTGGTGTTTTTTTTTGTTTTCTGCAATACTAATGTATCTACTTTGTAACTGGAGTTTAATAGTTGGATCCATTCCTTACTGGTAGATCTTGCATCTTATACAGCTTGTTATCAAGAGACACCATTGGAGGCAGCCAGCCATGCTTATTGGACCTAAAAGTTGGCTTGCAGGACTCTCTGACAAAAGAAATAGAAAATAATATGTGGCTTTATGCCAGGTGCCTTTCTCCTTCTGACAGTTTTGTACTTAAGTGCAAAGCATCTGTAATCCACAAGCAAATTAGTGTTTGGGTTTTTGCTTTTTAATTTCTCTGTGCCATAGCCTATAGTCTCCCAAGATACTTCTCCTTGTTTCTGCTCTAGGGATCTGTCCACTTCCTGCAGCTGCTTTTTCTGTTTTTTACAGGAAAATATGTGATCACCCAGTAAGTTTGATGTTGTGAAGGGCCAGTTAACCAAGCTCAAGCTCCCTACCCAGTAAAAGGACAAGTCCTCTCCTGAAAGTTTTCTAATACATGTTGCAATAATTGTTTTCATTCACAAAGGTTATTTCTGTACCTCTTAGGTTATTATGTCGGGATTCAGGTGGTGAAACTGAGTCTATGCTTCTTAATGAAACTGTGCCACAATGGGTGATTGACATCACTGTGGATGTAAGTATCACATGTATAAAGTTTGCTTTTTTGTTTGTTTTGGTTTTAAGGTGAGCTATATTTTGGGTTGTGGGTTTTTTTTTTTAACTGTACAGGATCTGAAATTACATTTTAAATTTTTGCTCTGTTTATATTTAAAATAAAAGGTCTCGAGGTCTGTATTCAAGATGCTTTGGGATTCATTATTTTATGTGTCCAGTTCAGGTATTTTTGCTTACTTTCTTTTGACAGAAAATCTTAAAGAAGGAATTCAAAGTACTGTGCATAATTGGTATCATTTTGAAGTGTGGAGCTCAGGAACTCAGAGAATACTCTTTATATCACTGCTGCTTTTTGACACTAACTAATTCCCTTGGAAATAAATGATAATTTATATTCAAAAGCTAGATGATACTTGCATCATCTAAATTGAAGCATCTCAGGAGTGGGAGTAATTTAGAAGTTGGCTGTGGCAGTGATGTTGATTAAGAATCTGTCTTTGGTTTTGATAATTAGAAGCTGAATGTGCTTCACATACCAGCTGGTGGAAATAGGAGCTGATAAGAGTTCATCCTAAATTAACACTTGTCAAATTTGTTTCCTTCTAGAAAAATATGCCCAAATTCAATAAGATTCCCTTCTACCTCCAACCTCATTCATCATCAGGGGCAAAAACTCTGAAAAAGTAAGTAATGCATATTTGACTCTCAAAACTGCAGGAAGAGAATTGCAAGCTCAAACAAATAAACCCCAAACCAACCAAACAACAGAAAATGGAAAACAAAACAAAACAAAAAAACCCAAAACAAACAAAAAAACCCCACCCCACAACAAAACCCCAAACAAACAAAAAAACCCAACAGAAATATCCACCCTGGTTTGCCAGAGAATCGTATTGTGCTTGATGAATTTGTAGCAGTTTCTAGTCAGTTCAGCAGCATCTTACACTGTTCAGAACTTCAGTTTTGTATTATGATTCCCATTGCTAACAGTGATGAATAATACCTTTTTTTTTAAGGAAAAGGTGGAAAACCTGACAGTGGGGAATGAGAGACAGGGAATGCCTGTCACACTAGCTGTAACTGGGAACTGCATAGGTTAGAAATCAATGCAGATTCCTCAGATAGGAAGTCAGTGTCATAGAGACTATGCCTACCATTTGTATGCAACATTTTCTGGTATTTTCCACAAATGCCTAGTTCCTCTTTTCACATCAGAATCAATGATTTAGAATTGAATTTGTGAACTTACTGAGAGTGCCCTCGATCCCCTCGTCTAGATTGTTGATAGAGATACTAAACAGAAGTGGCCCCAATACTGAACCCTGGGGGAAACCACTGATAATTTGCTATTAAACTTGTAATATAAAGAGCTTATCTGTGTATTTGCATAGTTTGCTACAGATTAAGATATTGTGAAGATAAATAGTTTCTCAAGTTTTTTCCCTGCTGAAATTTGTTTACCTTATCTAGAGATCGACTGTCAGCAAGTGATATGCTTCAGGTGAGAAAAGTGATGGAACATGTTTATGAGAAAATCATTAACTTGGATAATGAGTCTCAGACAACTAGCTCTTCCAATAATGAAAAAGCAGGAGAACAAGAGAAAGAGGAGGACATAGCTGTGCTAGCAGAAGAGAAGATTGAACTTCTGTGCCAGGACCAGGTAAGTTATTTGGGCCTTTTAGCCTTGAAATAAAAGCAATGTCTAGCAATGAATCACTTGTGAATTTCTGGATGGTGAGTTTGAGATTGCTCTGTATCTATGCTATAGATTACCTGTTACCTTTAAAACTTAAGAAGAAGTTGTGACACCCTGTTAACTTCCTGCTGACACAAGTTCAGACAGCTGCTGGTAGTTGGATAAAAGAATTTCTATAGTATACATGTTTAATTTGGTTCAACTAGTAGTCTTTAGAGGATTACTTAATCATACACCACAAATGAACTTAACACAGTTCCACAGTTTCCATTTCTAACATTTTGGGGATGTTTTGAATTCACATTTTTTAGCAGAGTTTAAAATTTGTCCAAAATCATGTATTTTCCAGTAAGAGTAATAAATACGTGAAGATTAAGTATTGAGGAGGTGGTTGTACTATGAGGTTATATGTTACATTGCTAAAAATCTTCTCAGTAATGTGTCAGGTTTATTAGCTAGTTGAAAAACCTGAATCTTTGCACGGTTCATCTTTGACGCCAGGTCACCCATCCGCACAAACCAGAATGTTCTGCAGTTGAATTTCTGACAATCTAAGCAGATTTGTGGAATAAAAAGATGAATTTTTGCTGTTTAGGTTTTGGATCCGAACATGGACCTTCGAACTGTAAAGCACTTCATTTGGAAGAGTGGTGGTGATCTGACGCTTCATTATCGCCAGAAATCAACGTGAAGGGAGTGGTGGACCCAAGTGGTTACTTAATTTACTTGACCATACTGTACTGGTTCCAAGAGTAGTACTATAGAAGCCCACTGAACCCCTAAGGTAGATGAGACTTCTAATGACTCAGTATGGACAGAAAGTATACATTTAATTGAAGTGACTAATAGATCTGTAATATAGAGGAAAAAAAAAATAATCTATATGACTTAAACTAAAGTCTGTCCTAGTCTCAGCCTATGAGACGGGAAGTCCCTGAGTGGTTTGTGTTGTGTGAGATGTACAGAGAACAGATGATAATCCAGTGCAGACTTTTGCTTCCTCCTTTTTTTTGCTTCTCTTTTTTCCAGAACATAATATCCTCATCTGCTCATGCTTGATATGAAACTTTTGGCCATATTAGTCGCTGTATTCACAATGTAACTCAGAATTGCAAACAAGGTATTTTTAGTACATTCCATTCATCAAGTTCCTACAGTGGTTTCTCACAGGTTACTCAAACATTGCTACCACAGAAAGAAATTTGGAAAAGAAAACCAACTGAAAATAGGCATTGCATACTTGAAAGAATCAGCCTGTTTAATTGCAGTTGAAGGGTTAACATGAGAATTGTCTTAATGCTGCAGCGCAACTGTTGCTTTAGAGAGCAGAATAAGAACACTAGATAAATATTGTAGCAGGGTCAGTCCAGTGATGCTGTGCATCATAACAGAGTGAACATGCTTTTCAGCAATTAGAGACTTTTTTTGTTTGTTTGTTTTAAATATATATAACTACTTCCTGCACTGTCCTAGGTGTTCTAAAGACACGCTGGTCTAATTTTTGGTAACTGTGCTCCAAAAACTATGTGACATTTTGTTAAAACTTCAGACCATTCTGAAAATAGCTTCATATGTTCAATGTTAAACTTTGGAAACTTCTCAGCAGACTTCATATTCATGATATAAAAATACTTACATCTTCTTTTCCGAAGTTTTATATGCAGTTGTTCTTTTGTTATAGATTTACATGGATCTTCTTTTCACTGTTATTTCTAAAAATATCTCTGACTGTCATAGACTCATAGTAGTCTTTTATAGAGTTTAACTTATTGGGGGGAGGGGGTAAAGGCATTTCAGCTCTTCATGAGAAAATGTGGGGCTGTCCCAGAAAACCACTTGTAGCCAGAACCAAATTACAGATCCTCATTAAAAAATGGTGTAAAAATAACTCTTGTCTGAAGCAGAAGCACAAGTGCCTTCAAAGGGCAGTATATTATTGGAGTTTCTTCAGGAGACATACACTCTTGCCCTTCCTGTATCTTGCTATCAAGATTTAGGTTGAGGCCTAAAGAAAGTCCCAATAAATTATATTACTGGGATTGTATTGGTCAAACAAAAAGAAATATTTTTCATTGTGTTTTATTTTTAAAAGTAGTCAAATCATTACCTTCTGCACTCTTAACCTAGCTAAACAAACTCATGGCCTAAACAAGAACTATGGTTCAGAACTAAGCATGTCTTTTTCCCTGTCTTTTCAGAGTCAGTTTCTGTTAATCCCCGTTTCTGTGTATGCTCAGTTTGACACAGTTGTGCTAGAACTGCACATTTCAGTGATATTTGTGAATTAAATGGTTAACCAGAACTGTAACTTTTATTGATAAATTGTTGTGACTTGTATTTATTAATAGCCAGGGTCTACACTTGTTCCAATAGGCACCGTTTGGGTTTGGTTTAATTTTTCTTTTCTCTGGTTGTCTTGCTCTCCTGTTGTGTACATTAGAATTGCTCCCAGTAATTTTGTTTGAAATCAGCCAAGGTTGTAATTTTTCTTCCTTTTTTTTTTTTCTTTTTCTTTCTAACCATCCCAAATCAGAGTTTCGGGAAAGATTAACAGAAGAGTCTGCAATGCCAGAAGGGTAAATGATGTTTCACAGTTGTATAGAATAAAAGGCTTTAGTTAAAATATTTTCCACTTGTTTCTTGTGTTGGATCAGTTACACAGTTGTGGAGCTTGGACCTTTGCCTCTTCATGGTTGTACTACAGAGGACTTCGGAGTCCTTTTGGAAGCCTCAAGTAATGGAATGGCTGAAGAAATGGCAGTGCCTTAACTAAAGATGATCTTACATGGTTGGATGTAAGAACTTAGCCCACATTCAAGCCTTCAAATACTAGCTGTGAGATTCAGCTGAGGGGGGCAGTGAGCTCAAGTCAAGGCTGCTTGCATGGGCAGGGTGTGCTTTTGTACTCTGAAAATATTTTGTGCTAACACTGATGTAGTACAGATAAGGCAGCCCTGCTACAAGTGACTTGTGCCAGCTGGCACTGAATTTTCTGAGTGTGGAAAGGTTATAGCCCTGTAAGAGAGATAGAGGAAGCCAAGCCTGGGTTTACAGAATCACAGAGGGGTAGGGGTTGGAAGTGACCTCTAGAGATCATCTTGTCTATCCCCCTTGGCTAAAGCAAGTTTACCTAGAGCAGGTTGCATAGGAACACATCCAGTCTCCAGAGGAGACTCCAGAAACTCTCTGGGAAGCCTGTTCCAGGGCTTAGTCACCCTAGAAGTCAGCGATTAGGGTCTGAGGAGACATGGGGGTGGGACATGCCCAATTTCTCTCTGAGACTGTTGTGACACTGTTGTGTCACATCCTTTTCATAGGACTGTGACTCCTTAATTACTTTCTGTACCTTAGAAACATAACTTCAACCAAACAATTGCTTTGAAATGGCTGTTACAGCAGAACCACGGTCAAAGTAGCGTTAGTGTTTGTTTAAGGTAAAAGCAAAGAGGGAGGGTGTGTGGACATTGGTGGCAGTGCCCAGGAAATAACAGATTAATGCAGTCAAACTCGGGGAGCAACCTCTACCTGCTTTTACTTCCCAGCCAGAGGCAATGGTGCCTGGTTCTTTCCTAACTGCTTGGAGGTGATGGTATTTGCCCAGTTAGGGGGGAAGGGTGAGGGTGCTGAGGGGAATGCTGAATTAAAGGCTGCTCTCTGGGAGACTGCCTCTGCTCCTTTCCATTTCAGTGGTGCAGGAGCACAGGGGGTGCTGGTGTAGCTGAAGTCTCCCACTTCCCCAGTTAGTGCTGTAATCCTTAGTGCTAGGTAAAATTAAATTCTGAACCCCCAAGCAGCTAGAAATGAATAATTCAAGCCCAGGAGTACACATGACTGGTGTGATCTCTACTCAGTGTTGCAGTCTGCATTTCTCTGTCACAGCTGAGAGGAATTCAGTCAAGTATGGCAGCTTGGAGGAGAAGCTTCTGAACATAGCCTAGAGTAGTACAGCAGGTAAGTCAATTGTCAAGCCAGCTGTGAAAGTTTAAGAGGGAAAATAAAGTCAGCAATGCCTGAATTTGGTATGTCAACACTTCATGGCACTAGTTGTTACCCTAAAAAAACTCAGTACCTTTATTCACACATTCTAGTTCAGCTGGAATGAGTTGAGCATCTGTCAATAATGAGATTTGCATGTTTATCTTTGGGATGGTTATTTCCTTATGATTTGGGGATGGGGAGCATTCCTAGTAGAGGGTTATGCTGTCTCAAGTTCCCATGAATCCAATAATTTACCTCAGGAGGGTGTGCTCCAACTGGCTGAAGCAGCCCTGCTTGGGGTGCAGCTTGATCAAGTTGCTCTGGCCTTTGTTGAGTAGACTTGAGGGGTGTCTGAAGGTCCCACTGCCACCCTGACTCCCCTCAGCACCCAGGTGCTCTGGTTCATGAGGGTTAGCAGAGGCACAGCTCAGTGGAGATGAACTTTGCCTAATCCTCGATGTAATACTGGAGCTCGCAGTAGCCTCTTTAAATCCAAAGTCTGCCAAGACTCGTGGCCTCAGGCTTGGCTATCAGTAATGAGCTCAGGTATGGAAGCTTATCCTATTGCATCTGGCCATACCAAACCATGGTGCAGTGTCAAGCTGCACCTCCACTGCATCCAAGCTCCAAAGTTAGTACAAAGGACTTCCAAGGTGCCATCCTCCTCTCCTTCTGTTTTGCCTTCCTTGTGGTATTGGTGATATAATACTAAAAAAAGCTATCACTGTATGATTTGTAGATGTCCTCCAACTTTACAGAATGGAACAAGGTAATACACAGCTCTCCTACTTAACTAGAAACAGTAGCTGTTGAGGACAGCACCTGATGTGAGTGTATCTTGGGATTGGTTTTTATTTTCAAATCCCAAATACAGAAGTTCAAACCATTTCACTCAAAAATAGCTCTGTTGTTTCAGACCAACATAAAACATTACCCTTAGTATTTCAGAATGGGCCTGTCCTCAGAGGTTCTTTCAGCAGTAAGACCTGGTCATTCCCTTCCTGAATTTTCCTCAAATTAAGGTGGCAGTAGCAGTGAGATAATCACTGATGCTCCAAATTGGTCTGCAGCACATCATCTGTAGCAGAGGGGATGAGTCTCCAGCTGTCACACTTGCAGCAACTGTAGGAAGACAAGGCAGGAGGCCCATGGCTCCAGAAGAATTGGATCCTCTCTGACTCCAGCCACTCGTGGGAGCTTCGACCATTTTTTCTAGATTTTATTTTGAAACCAATACATTCTAATAATCTCAGTTGTGGAGCCACAAGTGAAAGAGTGCTGGTTTTCTTTGTTTCAGTAGAGAGGTAGCTTCAGGCATCTCAAAACGTAGTCCCAAATTGTCAAGAGGAATTTGATGAAGACATTAAACTCATTTAACTTATTCTCCTGAACTAGAACCCACTACTACTAGAGACTTAACTCTGTTTTGTTTTCTAAATGGGTAAAGTTGTTCACTTGGATGTTACAAAAAAAGGAATCAAGTCTTCATAACTTACTCCACACCTCCAAGAGCCAGTTAACAAAGTAGCTGGACACAGGCTGCCATCATTAACCTATTTATTATTGTCACATTTTGACATTTCATATGAGTTTGGACAGTCCCTGCTCTTAACTTTCTAAAGGGTGCTTATGGTACAGCATCACTTACATGAGCTACTACCAGCTTAAAACCAAGTTTTGACAAAGGTGGAAGACTAGAACCAGTCCTAGTTAACAAAAACATAAATGGATCACCCACATGTCATCAGGCTCTGAGGCCAAACAAACTGACCAATAGCTTAAATTACATTTATTTTTAGTGTTTGGCTCTTCGCCCCTGTAGCAGTCAGCTGGGGGAAGAAAAGAGGAAATCTATTTTAGCAATATTTACTGTAGTAATTTTAGTAATAATGGAAAAAAACCAAACTATTGATTCTTAACAGAGCATTTAGCAGACTAGATTTCAAATCTCCTAATTCTACTACTGGCAGTTTGGGCTTAATGCATTCTAGTTTAAAGCCAAAGAAGTTTTGACCATCCTGTTCAGAGCTATTGTACTTTATGGGAGAAAGGGAAAAAAAAAAATAGTGTTTAATACTAAGAACAGAGATGAAGGAATGTAAGAGACAGATTTTATGTAACAGTGTACTTATTTAAGACCTCTCTCATGCTGCAGCTTCACCTGAAGCTGAGCTGTCACGGGCAAATCCTCATGACCCAGACTCCCCATCCTGCACTGTTAGGGGTTCCAGCCTCGGCTTTTGTTCTGCTTGCTGACCTCCACAGAGCACAATGAAGAAACAGATCAGGAGACAGGACAGAGAAAGAGAAATTAAACAACACCCTGGTTCATAACTTAAACACAACATAACCTTAGCCTGTAGCCCATGCTCTTCATTTATGAAGGATTTTCAGCACACTTAACTGTACCAGCCAAGTTATTCCCAAACAGCAGCTGTAAAATTCCATGGTAAATCACTGCCCTGAGGGGTATAAAAACACCTCTGTTTCTTTCACTGTTCATCTCATGTTTGCTATTACCTTCAGAAGCTATTTGAAAACAAGTGCAAACAAAACAAACTATAAAAACCAGTGGATGTTGCTGCACTATTATGTTCCATCCTCAGGTCTTAAACTTACAATTCTTTATGTAAAAATACACGCAGGTAAATAGAAAAGCACAACTAAAGAAAAGCTATTTCTTTGTCACTACAGAAACCAAGACACTTTCAACTCCACTGAAAAGGTTAATCACCTGGAAAACACATGGGCCTGACTTAAATCATCTTTGACTTCACTCTGATTCAAATAACCATCCTAACTTCTGTCCCCTCCCTTACCAACCCCTCTCCCCCAGCTGTTTTTCTGTGGATTTTTTTTCTGTTTTTCTTTAAACCTGAGATCACCACATGATCCACTGCCAAGCTGAAATGAATGATAGGACCCAGCAACACAATGTTGTCCTATGTATATGCTGCAGCTTCAAACCACGTGGTACTTCCCTTCCTTCATAGTTGTGGAGAAAGTACATGAATAACTGTGACAACCAAGAGACTCTGAAACAAGGAAAAATAAGAGTTTGCAGAGCATAAGTAGGAATAAAGATATCTTAAGAAATGGCCTTGAGATGAACCATTAGAAAAGCTTTCTAGCAAGTCAAAATCATAATTTTTTTTTTTGTTTAATGCCATCAATCGTACTGAGAAAATCATCATTCAGTGTCACTGTTCAGGCAGAGTGCCTTTGTAAATACATTCAGGGGCATTTGTAGGCAAACATGAATTCAGGAACCTGATGTTTTGCCAGTCTCCAACTTGTTTCTGCATGAATTTCTCCATTACTTTGGTGATTTTGGACATTCAGAGTCTGAACACAGATCATTAAACAATGATTGGAAAAGACAATAGGATACGTATCTCTTTTATAATGTCATCTACACTAACAAAATAGAATAACTGTAATTCTTTCAAGATCAGAAAAATATTCCAAGCTGCAGTATTACAGCATATGCCAGTCTGTAAACAAAAGCAGCATTCATTTTACTCCTGATCTTGTGCAGCCGCTTCTTCTTTCTGTTCACAGGCTGCTTCATCATCTGGTTTTGCTGGAGTCATGGTTAACGAGCTCTCAATACTGTTTAAGAGCAGCTTTGTTTCTTGGTTATTGGGATCAGTTCCTAGTGTTGTTCTTGCAGAAATTTCATTAGGAAGAGTGAAAGAAGGTAAAGGTGGAATTGAAGGCAGTAGGATGTCCAACTCGGGCTGCTTGACTGAGCCTTCAGAATACATGGTGACATCTTCAGGGTCCAAAGCTGTGGCATTTTCTGGGAAATGGAAATAGTTTGTAAAAAAACCAAAAGCTGTCAGGCTAACAGAGAGTGCCTCTTGTTACCGTATGTCTAAAAAATCCAGCTGGAATGAGATACCTCATACAGGTGCCCAAACAGATGCACAACTTTCAAGTACATAGGCTGCATTTACTCAGTTCTCCCTGAATCCAGAAAGTCAGATGATGCAGGCAGGTTTTTAAGAGATCACAAACCATTTGGTCTGCTGCATTCTGATGCAAGAGATCTTTTATTTTGGGTTACAACTCTCAGTCACCCCACCTTTTAAAAGGAAAGGCATCCAGAGTCACAGAATGGTTTGGGATGGAAAGGACCTTTAAAGGTCATCTAGTCCAACTGTTGCTATTTAGATGACTGCAATTTTGTTTTCACTTTACAAGGGTGAAGACAAGCCTGTGGTACAAACCTTCATTTACACTGATGTTAGAAATACCTACTTTTAAGATGAGTTTAAGCTGGATCATAAACATTTTCATTTAAAGATGACAAAAGACATTCTATAATCTTATAAAAAAAGTGTAGTATTTTTTGGCCACTTCTATACTTGACCTCTGCTGCTTTTTCTGTCTTGTCTTAGCCAGTATTTTTTTTGATTTTCCTTAAAATTGGCTTATTTCCAAAAAGCATGGTACTGTTGAGCAGGCATGAGCTGCTGCCATTCCAGAAATTAGGCCAGAGGCCTAAAGGAAAACTTGAGTTCACTTACCAAAATAAGAAGAGGCGTCATTGTTCAACATTAACTTTTCAGTGCCTGCTAAAGCATCCGCTGCTGGCATGTTGGAGGAGGCAGATGAGGACACAGTGGAAACTTCTGTTAAGTTAGTCAGTTCAGGAAGTGAAATACCAGACATATCTAGAAATCCTGAAGAAGAAAGCAAGTATTATAGTACTATTTTAGATGTAACACAAAATTTTAGATTCAGAAAGACATAATACCCAGACTGAAGTCAGGGAAGTCCCCTCCACATTAAATGCAAATAAAATTAACCAAAATATTAGCCAACATCAGTAGAAAGATTTCTGCAGAATGGTAAGCTCAGTCACACTCAGCACTCAAATTCTACAGCTCTGAAATCCAGTGAAGCCAAAAACTTCAAGGAAAAGAACCACCCATGCTCATAGTTCTGCATTTAAACCTCCAAGTTGTTTAAGACCTTATTAGTTTACTTAAGATTTCCTCTAAAGAATTGATGAAAAAAGTACCTAAGAAAATATACCTGGATCCATAACTCTCTGGAGAGGAGGAGGAGGAGAAAGTGAGCTTTCTGGTGAATAACCACTCATTTCTTGATCTGTGGAATGATCCAGGTCCATAACTACTTCAGAGTTATCACTCTGAGAAGTAGGTGCCAATAATGGAGTCTGGAATAACACAGTAAGAAGGAAAAGCATCTTTTTTATATTGAAAAGCTTCACCTGAAGACAACCTTCCTGTGAAAGCATTCTGCCTCAGTCTCCAAGTACAGTAACCCCATGAGAACCCATGATGCTGAAACCAACTGTCAAGTCAATGATTAGAACATGTTCCCATGCAGCCTTTAAAGGCAGTAGGTTCTTAGAAGAACACTCCATACTTAATTCTTGTAGGTGTATTTTATTTCTCGGTGAGCCAACTATTCTTCTAATGTGATTCTCATTAATTGATACAGCTGTAGTACACAAGACTTCAACAGAGGAAGAAAATATCAGGCAAAAGTTTTTTATTAGACAACATCAGCGATCTGTCACCTGCTCAGCATCACCAGCTCTTGCTTTTCCTTCACCCAAAGAAAACTGTATGGCAAAACTGAACACTGTACTCAAATATACTGTATTATGAATGTTCCAGCAAGTAGAACTATTTTGAGACTCCAGAGAACAAGCCAGAGCTGTGAAGTTATTGCTTACATACCTCTGTGTAACCATTGGTAGATGGTAGAGTAGTTCCAGCTCCTGCCAAGCACGAAGGTGGTTTGCTTTCTGGCTTTTTCTTTGATAGAGACTGTGTTGGAATTCTGTGCAAATAGCCATATCCAATACCACATCCTAAGCTGCACAAGAGAAGGAAAGACATGAAAAAAAAGGTGTTCTTAAAGCTAGTAAGTGTTTTAAATTTTGACTCTTTAACACAAGAGTCTGAGTCTTTCATCTATAGCAAGAAATACCTACCTGCAAGAATCATTTCACTTACAGTACTTGAGTACTCTACAATATGACACACATATACAACTTAGCTTTCAGTTGATTATTTTTATATCTTTCCAAAATAGATAATCTGACGTGATGTGGATTTTGCTTATGCTTTAACTGAATGTTTGACTATGAGAATATAGCCAGTGAATCTGCTACCAGGGAAATCAAAGCAGGTTTTGTCATTGTTTTCAACTCACACAGGATTAGATCCAGAACATGCCTAATTCCTAGGTCTAAGCCAGGGGTTTTTTATGGAAAGATGGAGAGCTTTGTGTAAGAAGTATAAAAAAATAAGACTTAACTTGAAAATAAGAAGCTGTAACCAACAGCAGTATTTTTAACAGGAGCTCATTTACAGTGATTATATGACCTGTCATCAGCCAGTGACCGTCTGGAGATCAGTACCTTCCTTCTCCACCCCAAGCTCCATTGGGAGTCACAACTACCTCTCGAATGGAATCTGCTTCCGTGTTATAAACCATCAGCTTCAGTGGTTTCCCTTCATGGGATTCAATCAGTGAAAAGAAATCCTCTGACTGAGAAAAAAGAAAATAATAGTTATTAAATTCAAATGTGCAAGACAAGGATCTGGAAGCACAACAGCATTTCACATCGTTATTTACTTCAACATGCAGTATTAAAAACCCAGAGATACACTAAAACTCACTAGTGTAGTTTGGTCTTTAGAGGCAACAACCTCCCAGAATCCCCAAACACTATTCCCATACATTTGATGTACTCACAAATAGATTTACAAAGCCTACAACATACACTTGGCAGGCAGGAAGACAATCTCTGCTTGAGGGAACACATGTCCTACCTCCTGAAGAATCTGATCAGATCCAACAACATAGTCAGTGTATGGCTGGAGACCAGCTAGAGCTGCAGGAGATGCAGGTTCAACATCCTATGAAAGAATGAAACGTGTCATCTGTACTCACAGCAGGACAAACCATCCCAAGATCAAAAGTGAAAGCTAACTCCAGAAGGTGGAAGAACATTTTGTTTATGGACAAAAGAGAAGTCCTGGAACAGTCTACATCTAGGTGTGACATATTCTAAAACGTGCTGAATAAGAAAGACCAAGATGCTACCGATTCAAAATGAAGATGTTGAGAAGTTACATTTATTATAAACAACTAGGAGGATGAGAAACAGTCTTTCCTTTTCAGTTCTACTCTTTCAGCTCTCCCTCTTAATTTTAAAATAACTTTTTTGGTGCTTTTAGTCATATTAATTTAACGAAGTTTAGCCAACACAGAAACACCAATCAAGCCAGAATATTTTTACTTTTGCCATTGATTCCACAACAAAAGATAAAAACCCCTTCTCTGTATTGCCCACTATTTGGTCCAGTTGGAATGGAGCTATTTTTCTTCAATGACAGGCAACACCAACAGTCACCCACTTCTTGTCCCTGTTTGGGTAGCTCAGACAAACCTTCAAGACCAATGTTCCCTCCTTCTGTATGATTTCCACATTGTACTTCTACATACAAATTACTTCTGAACATTACCCTTTAAAACAAGGTTGTATGAACACTGAGCCACCAAAGAACTGTGTCTCACCAAAACATGCCACACGTGTTCATTGGCTCCCTGGAAACTGCAGAACCTCACGCTGGCTCCAAGAAGACCTTGTCCTCCCCACATGTTACTGGGGATCACCTTCACCTCTCTTATTTTCATTGTTTTGATATTATACACCTCCAGCTTCACTGCTTTTTCAGCGTTTGCCTTCAGCAGATCTTTCAACATATTGTTTTCTTTATTCTGTGAAGCACAGAAAAAGATATATGATTAATGTCTTTTCTAGTTGCATCTGTAACACAGATGTCATGCTTGTGGCAGAATTTGAATACAAAAGAACCAAAACCATCAAAGTTTAGGCTCTGTCTTTCACGGTCGGTCTCAGCAGTTCCATTACAGTAGAAAGATGCCAGTACTAACAGCTTACGTCCCTTCACATAAGTACTTACTATAACTCCATTTCATCACTTAGATTCCCATTCTTTGTAACTACAAGTAAATATCAGCGATTAGATCTGAACTGTGTAGTCTAGCAATAAGCACCAACATTTTACTTCATGCCTCTGATCCCTTTCCTTCTTTTTCATGTTTTATCAAGTGTTGAAACAAGTTTGTTTAAACAAATGTTCAGCTTTTACCATTGACTCACCAGTTCAATATTCACCTTGCGCAGAAAATATGCATTAATGAGTAATACCATAAACACTGTGTTAAGTTGTTAAGAAGTTAAGGTGACTAAAGACATAAGTAAGACTCTTTCCTCAAATTTGGATCCAGTCAGACAGGAGACTTTGAACACCACCAAATTTCATTTTACCTTTTTAATGCCATATACCATGTCCAATATGAAAAACTTTCTTTACTGCAACAGCTTTGGCTTCTACATTTCATCATTACAATGACCCATACTCCATGCAGGGGGTAAAAAAAAAACAAACCAAAACCATAATAAAATCATTTGAGGCTTACAAGCCTAGTGTGTCCTATGGCAATGATGAAATCAAAGAAAGGTTCCAGTCCTCCTTGTTGAGCTGGGGAGTTTTCTTGAACCTGCAAAACATACATTTTGGTTTTATTACACATTGATCTCTAGCTACACTAAGTGACGGTGTTAATCTTTACACTTGATTCAATATTTACTTTTGGGTTGAACTAGAGATGAAGATACCAAACGCCAGACCTCGGGAAGCCGTCCACAACTGTGAACTTAGTTGTATACAACTAAGAACAATGGGTATCCAAATTAAGCTCTATAAAATAGGTTTTGAACCTTATCCAAGACACAAATATTGTGGTTCAGAGTGCACAGCATGGAATTGTTAAATACTGAAGACTTTGGAGAAGGGCTTAATTTTCAAAGTGCTACTTCAGGATTTTCTTCCATGCTACTAACAGCTTGAGCACATCAAGTGTTACCAGTTATATCACAATTATTTTTTTACATAAACACAATTTACAATTAGGTTCCCACATTTTACAGCACATTAAACTAGGAACACTTAAAAGAGTACGTTACGGAAGCACGGCCAAGCACAAGTACTGGTCAAGAAGTTTGCTAACACTTACAAAAGATTCATCAGAAATAAGAGTTGCAGCATCTCAATTTCATTATAACAAAGTTATCGTAAAATGGGTATAATGAAGAAATGCAGAGAATACCTATTAAAATGCATTCACACCAAGATAAAACACACCAAAAGTTATGCAGAACTTGATCTATGTGGGACTATACACACTTCAAAATACACTAACGAAGCAATGTGATATTAAGGGAACCACTACAAACACACTAACACTTTGCACTGCTTTTAACTTTACTTTCTCTTAACTCAGCAGTACAGCCCTTTAACCTGCAATATATTTGACTCCTTAAAGCCACCCTGTGATTTAAGTACTACCACACATCATCTAAACTAAGAAGTTCATAGTTAGCAAAGATAAAACCTTCTATTTAGTCTTGTGTTACCAAACTGCCTTTTTTTTTTTAATATATTAAATAAAGTATCACTATTGAGGCTTTTTCTGGAAGAACTGTCTATGTAGTTATAAAATATATTTAAGTAATAACAGTTACCTCAGCAAAAGTCTTTAAAGCCAAATAAATAAATAAATAGTCATGCTCTACTATTAAACAGTCAAGAGTGCCCACTGTAACCTCAGCTGGAGTAAGAAGTATTAACTTTCATCACAACCCTAAACTGTATCAAAAGCTGCCAGCTTGTACTAAAACAAAGGTTAAAAGAAATTTGCTCTACACGCAAATTCTAAATGACGTGCAAGAAAGCTTTACAATGAAACTATCACTTAATGTCAAGGGTGAAAACGTACACAAAAAGGGAGTTATTAAGGAGCTCATGTTGTTGTTCAGGTGTCTAAATGCCATACAGATTCCCACAAGAAGCTGTAAACTGCAACACCCTGAGGTATTTAGTTTACAAAAGGTCACCGTATCAAAAGTTGCATGAATTCCCTGGAGAAACAACAAAAAACAAACAAACAAACAAACAAACAAACAAAACAAAACAAACAAAAAAACCCCACACCCAAACAAAACAAACAAACAAACAAAAAAAAACAACCCAAACCCCTCTTTCTTGCATACCAAAATCATTCTCCAGTACAGAAAACTGAGCAGTATCCTGCACTTAACGTAAAAGGAGGAGGCATTTCGTGACCAACAGTCATTTCTGAGGGAGTTAACTCAGTTCAGGAGACTGACAAAAGCAGATTACATAACACCACCGGTACCCTAAACATATCTTGAAACGTTGAGGCACAAAATGCTGATGAAGTGGAAGGTAACGTTTCCACTCTTCTTGCAGGGATGAAGACCACCGACTAAATGAAATAACTTGGGCAACGACTGTTACCAGCAATGCCTCTGCCTATCTTTAAGCTCCAAAATACGTGTTTAAACTCATGTCAGTGCGGACCATTTGCCTGATATAGATGTCTGCATCTAGATGCAGCACTGTGAGACCTAGGTTCTCAGGAAAACACCGTCTGGAGCAGGAATTAACCCCCAGCCAAGATGCTGTAAAGCTCCGCTGAGCGATTAGTCGAATCTTCAAGTGAAAGGAATTCTGAGGGGAACAAGGAGGGCGGGCGACGCTGCTCTGAAACTATTTAAAATTCCTCGAGAGCAACACAAAAGGCTCTCCCTCCTCGGCTGTTCGGCAGCCAAGGCAGCGCAGGTCGAGGCTCCGAGCCCGGCGAAGCCGCCGGGGTGGGTGTGAGGCCGCGCCGGGCGGGCACCCGCTGCCTCCCGGGAGCGGTGCGGCCGCTCCTCCCCTGCCGCCGTGGCAGTTCCCTGAAAGGAGCCTACAGGTGGGGGGCCAGGGAGCCGACAGCCCCGCCGCCCTGAGCCCAGCGCCCTCTCCCGTGCCGGGCTCGGCTCGCCACAGGCAGGAGAGGGCAAAGCAGGACCCCGCTAGACCCCTCCTCAACACCCGCCGCCCTTCACGACCCTCCCAACGAAACCGACTCCGCGGGCCCGGCGACGGCCGCCTCACCCCATGTACGTGGAAGCCTTCGGCGCCGCCGTCTGGGAGCTCGGAGCTCGACCCCAGCCCCATGCCCACCACCGCGGCAGGGGACGCTCAGGCGGCGGCAGCAGCAACAACGAGCATCGTCCTCCCGCCACTCCCTCCGCTGAGGGCGTCGCAGGCCTAAGCAAGCGAGCACCGAGCACACTGCCCGCGCTCAGTAGAGGAAGATAGAAACAGAGATCATCTCTGCTCCCTGGCGGGGTGCGTGATGCATGACGCTCTTAGCGACACTGGCAGGGGAGGAGGAAGCGAGAGGTTGCTGCACGAGGATGCTTTCTGGGCGGGAAGGGGTCGAGCGGCCGCTGGTGGGAGCGCCGAGGGCAGAGCTGGCTCCCTCGGGGAGGTGGAGAAAGCGAAGAAGGACCTGGAGGAGCAGCCCTGCGGAGAAGGACTTAGGGGTGCTGGGGAATGAGAAGCTGGACAGGAGCCGGCCCCATACGCTCGCAGCCCAGCAGCCGATGTTAGCAGGGGAGGGGGGGATCCTGCTCCTCTGCTCCCAGGGCTCTGGGGAGATTCCGCCCCCCCCCCCCGCAGTGCTGGGGCCAGCTCTGGAGTCCTCAAAACAGCAGAGACTGGGACCTAGTGGAGCAGGGCCAGAGGAGCCCCAGCAATGCTGGAGGGGGCTGGAACCCCTCTGCTGGGAGGCCAGGCTGGGAGAGCTGGGGTTGCTCAGCCTGGGGGAGAGAAGGCTCCGGGGAGACCTTATGGCAGCTTTTCCATACATAAAGGGGACCTATAAGGAAGATGGGGACAGTCTTTTTAGCAGGGCCTATTGCAACAGGACAATGAGTAATGGCTTTAAACTAAAAGAGGTACATTTAGACTAGATATAAGGAATACATGTTTTACATTGTGGGTGGTGCAACCCCGGCCCAGGTTGCCCTGAGAGCTGGTGATGCCCAGTCTCTGGAAACATTCCAGGTGAGGTTGGCCAGGGCTCTGAGCAACCTGCTCTAGTTGCAGATGTCCCTGCTCACTGCAGGGGGGTTGCATGATGACCTTTAGAAGCCATATACAACCCCAAGCATTCTATGATCTGTGATTAAAGTCGACTGGGCCTTCATTCACTCCTTGTCCTACCCTGCCACCTGAAATTCCCTGAGCTGCTTCCATTCGAAATGAAGATGGGATTGATCCTCACTGCACCAGTGCAGCCCCTCCAGCAGCCTGTGTGCAGCTGAATGGCAGTTTGGGTTTTGGAGTTGTTTGTTGAGGGTTGTTTGTTTGTTTGTTTGTTTTTATTTTGGTTTTTTGTTTTGTTTTGGGGTTTTTTTGTGTGGGGTTTTTTTTTTTGTTTTTTTTTTTTTTGCAGGCAGATACAGACTAACTTATAAATAGATTTTATTTTTACATAAATTTTTACAAATATTAAAAAAAAAAAACAAAACCAAACTTCTCATTCTAACACCTTTTTAAAAGTTAGTATAATCCAGAAAGTCCTTTTTTTTTTTACAAATATGTATTTCACACATTTCAAAAGAGCAAGTGTTTCTATGCTGTTTCTCCCAGTAAGCACATATTGGGTATTGCACTCAAGAAAGGTATTTCCACCAGCTGAGACAATTTGCAGCATTAAGATCTGAGGAAGCAAATCAATGGTCCAGTGTTGCTGTTTCTCAAGACACAGAGAACCTTGTGTTTTGGTAATTACTAACAAGTGGTGATATTTCTATTCCCCTGAAATTTTGTGTCTGCTCCACTCTGGTTTACTTAAGATAAATTCTTCTGATTTTGCCTTTAACTCCTTAATGGAAAAGTGGTGAAAGTTTTCAAATAGTATTAATTTGAAGCATTATTATGTTAATATAAAGTGCCAGTTATCTTTCCTCTGTGAGTACTTTCATTCCAGTATGAAAACACCCATTTTAGTAAAACTTGGTAGTTACTGC
>JANHGN010002722.1:0-60318 GCA_024605025.1 Megaceryle maxima
GGAGAGGAGAGGAGAGGAGAGGAGAGGAGAGGAGAGGAGAGGAGAGGAGAGGAGAGGAGAGGAGAGGAGAGGAAAAGGAAACGGAATGGGAAAAGAAAAGAAAAGAAAACTCACCACTGATAGACTTTTCCCAAGCATTTTAAAAATTTGAATGTATCTGCAACTGCAACTTCACCCAGGTACCCTCTGAGCTTCTCCTGCAGCATTCTTAATGTGATGTGAACAGACACCCTAGAATGTTGTTATTCATTAATACATCTGTAAGATCAAATAATGGTGGGTAGTTAGTACGAGGGGAAGATAATGCTACAGATACATGCTGGCTTGCGTGGACAGAATGAACAAAAATGGGAACTAGGTCTTAGAACTGAACCTAATTACATATGGGCCAGAGAGTCGTGGTGTGGTAGAGCCAGAAGATTGCATCATGTTATGGTAGACAGTATTACAAGGGCTGTCATAACACTAGAAATATTTATATTTTAGGAACCCCATACAAAGGGAGAATATGGAAGTAGCTCTTGAAAGCAACTCCATCAGAATGCTCTTTCTCATCAGCAGATGAGTAACAAAAGCATTAGAAACTAAAGTCACTCATTTCCATATAGGTGACAAAGTTTCATGAGGTGGGTGCAGGACTGTAGAACGTACTCCTTCAAGCACTAAAGGTTAGAGGAGACATCATCACTGTCCACTTTCAGTAGCAGGAACATTCCCTTGATTTTGTTCTCCAACACAAACCTACAGTTGGGTGTGTGCGTGCGTACATGCAAATGTGTTTTAAATCAAAACCAAACACTGCGGTGTGAACGTTTCCACCATAGTTTGAGGATGAGAGACCTGATGCAAATATGAATTGCATCATTTAATGGGCTACTGGAAAACATGCAAATATTAACGTAATGAGCTCAGTATAAAAAGGGCTATAGAATAAAAAGCACCTCCACAGAATTAAACCAAACGTGCAAGAGGCACACAAAAGCTCTGCAGCATGACATAGGCAAATCTAATTGTTCCTATGCTGCCATATAAAATAAACCAGGGAACAAATTCAGACCCAAGGCTGTTAATCACTCATGCTGATTATGTGTTAGTATCTTTCCTAGATTTTGGCCCAGGCAATCAGTCTTCAAGCAAGGCACAGACATAGCTTGGGGGATAGCACATGCCATTCTCGGTAAATAGTATAGCTATAAGAATGTGCCACCCCTTCAACTTGGACAGGTCATCAACATTAACCTGTCAGCTTTTGTCTGCACTTTCCAACAGCCCCATATGCCTTTATTTCACACCCTGGGTATGTAAAAATACCCCAAGTTTCACCTCATTAACACAGTACTTCAGTGGGCTACAATGCTTCCCTTGAGTTATTTCAAACATCCTGGACTTACAGAACCCTCCTCAAGATCATAAATCTACTTCAGAGCACAGGCATGCAGCAAAGGACACCAAAGTCTGCAGAGTGGGCACATCTAGGCCACGCTGCTTGATTCCTGTACATTTATCTCCTGTTTGTTTCTTCCTCAGCCATGTTTGCCCACACTTGCTGCAGATATTAGGCCTAATGTAATTTATTTCAAATGTGTGAAAAAAAGGGTGAAAGATGGATGCATAATTCAATACACATCCTTCCAAGGTCTTATGTGAGAACAGAGATATCTGTAATTTGTGTATCTCATTCACTATTGTTCCTTCAAGCTGGACTCTCAGAGAAGATACACCCCTTGAATGGTCTTCTGAAACTAAATAAACACAAGCTCTTTCAGAGGCAATTCTAACACTGCACATCCTTTACTGACGACGCCTGTCCAAACCAGCAAGGAAATCTAAATCCAAGGCATTTATGAACAGCAGGAAAACCATCTAAGTAACTAAAATGTATCATGGGAGAAAATCCTTGGTGTATACAGAACCTGAGATGTAGGACAGAAATCTATCTGAAAATTATTTGCCAGTGTAGTTGCTAAGAACATATAATAATATATTTCTTACTTGCTGCCACTGGCTGACAGAACACTAGTCACATCCCAGTCATTCGCTGCAGGGTGTTCCTTTAAATGTACTGTAAACTAGAGTTCACTGCAGCCATCTCATCTACAAATAACAAAAGTATGGCTTCTGTGGTGAGGAATAAATATAAGATCACAGAGGCTGAGAAATCAAGTTCATGGGAACAAGAAGTCACAGACAATTACAGACTTAATATTTTCCTCTAATTTCACAATTAATGGCAGTGGCCTGTACTTACCTAGGAATCCTCTGCTAAGGTGACTCAGTACCAGGATTTTCAGGCTGACTGGACAGTGCTACCAACAAGGTCCAAACAGCTTTAGTAGCAGCAAGGCTGCTGTTCCCTCTCCTTGATTATAACATGAGAAGTTTTTAAAACTATTTTTTTGTTTGTTTTTAAAGACAGTGATACACTGGCCAGGTGGTAGTTATTGCTAATGCTATTGTACTGCAGCAATCCACAGTACCCATAGAATAATTAATTAGCAATTATTTAAGACTGATTAGCAAGCAACAAAACCCCAGACAGATATAAACTCACTGAAATCGGTGAGAATCCCAGTTTAAGTTGATGCCTCAGGACTAAGACTTCGGGAAGTAAATTGACACTAGAGAACAGAGGGTAGTGACAGATGTCAGTCATACAAAATGATTTGAGGTGTATTTTGCACATCTGCTGGAGACTAGAACAGCACATGAAATGGGCATGTGCAAGCACTTCCTCTGGTTTTGAGCAGCCTTTCAACAAAAGAAGCTGCAAGAATGAATAACACATTCTGCCCTACTTGCTCAGATGTGACTGCTGTCAATCTTTTCAGCTATACAGTAAATTGTCTTACACGGACAATACAAGCCTAAATTTAAATTAGTTAATACCTGGATTCCCTGCAGTTTAAGCTAAACTGACAGGTTTTGCACAGAAGCAGACGAGGTGCATGTAAAAGCTGTGTTTCAATACACATCTTTACACTATTTGATGTTTTTTGCAACATCTCACCACACCAGATACACACAGATTTTATGAGCACAGCGCTTAGGAGTATAAAACAAACTTTTAAAGCTGTGAAAGTTTAAAACTGCACCTTTCTGTGCCAGGTTTGGGCCTAGGACTTGGAACCAGGATATCCTTTCACTAAGGCCTCTGAACAACTACCTGAGAGCGCACGTAGCACAAGGTGTTGTGTGCAACCTTTTGGAAATACTACTGAAGAAGAAAGAAGATGCACTTGTGGTTGCATGGGCTGTAATGCTTTCCCTTGAGAAACATGGCTTAAATCCTTTCTTTGGACTGAGAGAGCTCAGATTGTCATATCCCTGCTCCTCAGAAATGACCAGCTACCCCATCTTCCTCAAGCCACTCTGTCTTGAAGCCAACCCATTGCCAAAAAGAATTCAAGATTTTGATAATCAGGCTCAAAGAGGCAAAAAAAAAAAAAATATTAAGACTGAGATTTTACAACATAAATTATTCTGCAGAAATACTAGCACTGCTCTGGAAGTGCATTTCAATGATCTACACCAAAGGCTGCAATGGAGCTCAGCCTGATACATTCCAAATAAACACAGCACTAGTCATGGGCACCACTTACCCTCCAGAAATTATTGGAGAACAAGTCTTTTCTGATAGATGTAACTGTGCTCTATAGAGGAACAGCTGGACTAAACAACTGAAAGACAATGTAAAGGACCTACCATGTATGTGAAGTCTCAGACTATACTCACCTTATAAATCCGTCTGAGAAGAATTTGCTAGCAAGAGCTACAGGAATTGTGTTCAGATTGAAGTTCCACACTTCTTCTGGGACATAAAAAACATGAAGCTCCACCAACTAAATAAAGACAAGATGGTCGTAACTGTAGATAGATTACAAACCTCTTCCCACTTTGTTTTGCTTAGGAGAACTTCCAATTTCTGGAGGCAGGAATGGTTTTGATGTTTACAAAAGGACTAGAAGAGCGAGGCTCTATCTGACAGTGATGACTAGATGGTGAGGACAGCCATGAGCAGAGCAATTTGTGTTTGAATACCAGCTGACAGAATCAAAATAAATCACATTATAAGAAGCTCAACAATGGAAATGAAAGCAAAGAGCCCATGCTACTGCTGTATGTCCCTGTGACAGCAATGGACAGAGCTTACCAAAACCAGCTGATACTCTGGAGCATGTCATGGTTACAAGAACACTTAACTGAAATCCTACCTTTGTTCCTCACATAAAAAATACAAAGCCCTGAAAGCTTGATCCAAATAGCGCCACAACTTGACCTTGCCAGCAAGAAAAAAAAAATCAAAATCTTTCTGACAGTTGTTAATAACAGCAGCTACCTTGAGAGCACAGAAATGCTGCTGGTAATGGCTGCAAAAAGAATAACTAAGCCTGCTCTGAGCAAGGTTCACTTAGACTGTGTTCAAACCTGAGGTAGTTGTGGGACTGTTAATGTCTAGGTCTTGATACTTCTAGTGAAAATCAGATGTTATGAACAAGGATGATACCCTTCCCCATAACCAGAAGCCATGTAAATAAGCTATAGTAAATATTTCTACAATTGTTGAGTTACTAAATATAAACTAGGAAGGAATGCTCTCTACATATACTATGTTAAAAGTACATTTTGTTTTCCTCTTGGGTCTCCTAGAAATGCTTCATTATCTCTTATTTCAATTTTTTTTTTTTTATTTGTGAAATCTAAAAAATCTTTATAGAAAAGTACAAAAACTCTCACCTGTGACGTTCAAGGCCTCATTTGATTGAAGGACATGTTGGTCCCTGTACTTGATCACAGGAAATGCCAGGTAGGCTTTCTAATTTTCTTTTTGTTTGAAGCATTCTTTAAGAATGAGTTTCATGACAATCTGTTCCAAAAAAAAAAAAAAAAAAAGTGACTCCATTAACAGCCTTCATTTTAATTTACTGTAGATCTTCTGTACATTTATTAAAATGGAAACATTGTTTCTGTGCTGAGGAAGAAAGCTTCCAGTTAACTGCAGCCAAACAGATTCAACCACACCTTCTACACAAGTATCACCTAAGTAACTGGGGGAATTGCTGAATCAGAGCCCTGCAGCTCTGAGAGACCTGCCCTGGAGTATTTCCTCTTAACATTTTATCCCCTTTCATAAAAATACTTTGGTTGTATAGAATTTTCCACACAATTGTCCTGTTTTCCTAAAGATGGTGATCTAAAGCCCCACAAAATGGGATTCTTGCAGGGTCTGGATTTATCTTTGATAACGGGACAATTATTGTGAACTGCAGCCAAGCCTCGTGCACAGCACAGGATTCCAAGGCAACCTGACTGTACCAGGTGACCATGTCAGAAAAATCCTTTCATAAACTACAAACCATGGTGCTACCCTAACCTTGTCACGACTTTCTTCAGTTCCCTCACTTTGAAGGCTTTTCCAGGACCTCAGAGGTTACAAACCTCCTTCTGATTCTCTGCCTGAATGCTCTCATTCCCCTGATCATGTTATCAGCTCTCCCTCGTACCCCCGCTACTTCTAATTCACCTTTTCTTGAGCACAAGTGACCAGATCTTCCAGATGACCTTCCAGGTCTTGCCCTGGCTCTGTGTGGTGAAATTAAGATTTGCTCATGTCAGTGAGAAGCACCTACTTAAAAGGGCCCACAGCTTCACTTGCCTCTTCATAAGTACACTGCAACAAGCTCTCACGAATGACCTGACCCGTAACAGCGTGTCACATCTCCAGTTACTCCCAGCCAAAGACACAGCAGGTTACTGCACAAGTCCTTCCCATTAGTTCCTGTATATACATAAGCTGCTGCACTTTGTGTAACATGTCACCTCGTGCCATCATTCCAGGCTTCACGGTCATTCCTGGAGACTTTCTGCAGTAAACACCCATCTCCTCTAGACTGTAGTCAAGACCTAATCACGCTGGAAAGAGAAAAGTTAGTAACTTCATTCATTGCATCTCAAAATAAGGTCCAAACTAGTAACTCATTAGGTATTACCATCAAGGTTTGCCACTTTGGTCTTAATATGGTCTTCTCTTTATAGATTAATGGAGGGGGAGGAGAGGAAGTCATAGAATTCAGTGTAGTTGGGTTGCACAACTCTCTCTACTTGCTCTTCTTTGGTCTCTATAACCTAGTAGGATGGATCCTTTCTTCTCATAGAATGCTTTGGGTTGGAAGGGACCTTTAAAGATCATTTATTCCACTGCCCCTGCAGTGCGCAGGGACATCTTCAACCAGATCAGGTTGCTCAGAGCCCCATCCAGTCTGATCTTCAATGTTTCCAGGGATGGGACATCTACAGATCTACTGTGAATGAGTCAGGTAATTTGTGAGAGCTTGTTGCAGTGTGATTGTGAAGAGACAAGCAAAGACACAGCCCCTTTTAAGTAGGTGCTTCCTACTGGCATGAAGAAATCTTAATTCTACCACTTCTGTGGGCAACCTGTTCCAGCATTTCACCACCCTCATTGTAAAACATTTCTTCGTTATATTTGGGCTATATTTCCCCTCTTTTAGTTTAAAACCATCACCCCGTGTCCTGTTGCAACAGGCCCTGCTAAAAGGACTGTCCCTACCTTTCTCGTAGACCCCTTAAGCACCGAAAGGCTGCAATAAGGTCTCCCTCCTCTTCTCCAGGTTGAACAACCCCAGCTATCTCAGCCTTTTTCCACAGGAGAGTCTTTCCAGCCCTCTGATCGTTTCTGCGGCTCTCCTCTGGACTTGCTCCAACAGGTCCATGTCCTTCTTGTGCAGAGGTCTCCATTTATGTAGTTTCTTGTTTCTGTGGTTCCAGGCAGTTCCCTCTTTGCGGGCATACAGAGCTTGAGGGCAAATAGCCATGAACCATAGAATCATAGAATTGCTTTGGTTGGAAGAGATCTTTAAGATCATTGAGTCCAACTGTTACCCCAGCACTGCCAGGGCACCACTGAACCATGTCCCTCAGCACCATATCTCCACGGATTTTAAATGCATTTAGGGATGGGAACTCCATCACTTCTCTGGGCAGCCTATTCCTGTGCTTGAACAACCCTTTCAATTAATAATTTTTTTCCTAATAGCCAATCCAAATCTCCCCTGGGCACACTGCTGGTTCATGTTCAGCCAGGTGTCAACCAGCACCCCCAGGTCCTTTGCCAACAGGCAGCTTTCCAGGCTCTTCCCCAGCCTGGAGTGTGGCAGGGGGTGGTTGTGACCCAGGTGCAGGACCCCAACACTTGGCCTTGTAGAACCTCATCCCACTGGCCTCAGCCCATTGATCCAGCCTGGCCAGATCCCTCTGGAGAGCCTCCCGACCTTCAAGCAGATGGACACATCCACCTAACTTGGTGTAGTCCACAAACTGCCTGAGGGTGCCCTCGATCCCTTCGTCCAGATCATTGATAGACATTAAACAGAACTGGCCCCAATACCAAGCTCTGGGGGTCACCACTGGTGACCGGCCGCCAACTGGACTGCGGCCCAGACACCCTCACTACTGGCAAACCCGGCCGAGGGCTGCCGCCGGGAGCGGGAGCGGCAGCAGGACCGCGACCGCCGCCCGCCCGCGGCTCCGCAGCGCCCCCCACGGCGGCGGCGGCGACCAGGGCCCCGGCTTCGCTCCTGGGCGCGGCGGCGGTTGCGCAGGCGCCGCCGGGACCGAGAGTTTGGGACGCACCGGGAAGTTAGTGCTGGGTGTGCCCCCGGCTGCCGTGCCAGCCGTCGCCGCTCCCACCATGTCGGGCTCCTCCAACGTGGCGGCCATGAAGAAGGTGGTGCAGCAGCTACGCCTGGAGGCCAACATGACTCGCGTGAAGGTGAGGAGCGGGGACGGGACCGGGACCGGACGGGTCGGACGCGCCGCCATTATACAGCCCCGGGGACCGCGCCCCGCGGCGCTCTCGGGAGGCGGCCGAGCCGGAGGCCGGGCCGGAGCAACCAGCCCTGACCTGTCCCGCCCTGCCGACCCTCCTTGGCGTTGGCGCCCCGCTCCCGGGCTTTAGTCCCGGGGCTGCGTCCCGTGCCGCTGCCGCTGCCTCCCCGTTGCTCGGCCTGTGCGGGGCCTGGTGCGGCCCGCCGTGCCCTCTCGCTTCCTGCAGCCTCTGGGGGACGGCCGGAGGCTCCCCTCAGGGCTGGACGCGCCCCGCTCTCCCCTTGGGTTTCCTTACTGTGAGGAGCGCCTTCTGCCATCGCACTGGTGACGGGGGCGGCTCGAGTCGGCGTTTGCAACAGGTTGCCTTGGCTGGCCCGGCCCGGCCCGGCCACTAAAATGGAGACTTCGCTGCAAAGAGACACCAAGTGCATTTAACTTAACGCATTCTCGGGGTGAGGCTGGGCCCTGGCAGATTTGACTAAACTCTGGGCAAACTGCAAATAAAAGATACCAGTGAAGACGCTGCTTTTTGAAACTTTGTTCTTTTTGAGAGTTCAGAGTTACAGCAAAGAAAAAGCAAATCAAAGTATTTTTTTCACTGTTCTGTTTTTAGGTAGGTACAGCCTAGCAGAAAACCCATATGCTACCTCATCATCATCCCTTTCCGAGGGAAGGTAAAATGCCACTCTTGGTTGAGTGGAGCACTTTTAAATTATAGGCTGTATTTTCAAACGATTTGTGCTAGAACAAGGATCTTCCTGTATGTAACAAAGCCATCTCCAAGATATTGCCCATCTTTCCCTGTTCAGGCCTAGAAGTTTTAACACAGAAATTTTCCAAATTAATTCTTATTCTAATATTGCACCATTTCTTGTCTTTAAGAAGGCAAAAAATTACAGCAAAGCCTGTAAAACGTATGTAAGCTGTACTGCAGAACTGTTTATCAGTATTCTTTATACTTTTTGATGTAGTTACATCCTCAGTTAGAAGTGTTCAGTGAATTCTAATGCCAGCTCTCTTTACGGCTAGGTTTCTCAGGCTGCAGCAGACTTGAAGCAGTTCTGCCTCCAGAATGCACAACACGATCCCCTACTGACAGGAGTATCGTCAAGTACAAATCCATTCAGACCCCAGAAAGTTTGTTCATTTTTGTAATTACGTGAACTACTTCGGTATCTTTTCGTGGTAAGTTATTGAGTTCTGATCCATAAACTGTTCTGTTGTTAAAAATAGCTGCCTGTATTAAAAGTATTCAGAAGAGACATCTGACTTGTGCAGCTGGTGTTGGTCTAGATGCCCATTTTGGGCTCCTCCTCTCCTATTCTGGTTGTAGCTCTGTAGTGGACACATGCTATTTCTAAGTATTATGAGTAGAATTTAGGTGTTGCAGAACTTCCACCAGTTTCTGTTGCTGCAGGAAAGCAGTAGTGGGGCCAGCTACTACTGAGCTGCTATTTGGACTAACCTGGTTGTACATTAATTTTGTTGCATCTTACTTGTGTGCAAGGGCATTATTTCCCTTTACTCACATTGAATTACCTGCCTGACAGCATGCATGGTAAATCCTGGTTGTGGCAGATAAAAGAAGACTTGAGTTCTTAAGCTTCTAAAGAGCACCTCTAAGGATAGTTGGTGGTCTCCAAGATGAGCAGTGTCCTCTCTAGGATGCACCCTAAGCTGAAAGAAAAGAAGTATATAGTCCCAGAATTGTATCAAAGGCCCATACTGCACTCAAATAAGCTATTGTGTGGGTAGCTGATAAATAACTAGAAACAGTTGAATACTTGTTTAGATCTTCATTCCAAAACTTTTCAGGGTTCATTAGCACTACTACAATCACTAGAAGACTACTAATGTGATATTCCTTGAAAATTCTGGTGATTAGGTTTTAGACTAACCTCTTTAGAATGGTGAATTTTAGATCTACAGTAGTCTCACCAAGACTCTGAGTCACGGTATTTGGTAATTTTGCCCAAGTATGTGCAAGATGATTTTACATCGCCCAAAGAACTGTAGTTTGCTAGATTTGTGTTAAGTAGTTTTATAGAAAGGTAACCACAACCAGACTGAGTTTTTAAAATTGTTCTCTGCTCAAGCAGACTGTAGAAAGCCTCCAAAAAGCTTGTGGATTAACAAGGTGAGGTTCATGCTGGTACAGAATGAAGTAGTAGTAGCAGTATAGAGGTTGATAACTAACAAAACCACTTCCCCTATTCCTTTAAGCAATGAATCAGAGCAGTGTAACAGAGATGTGCTTTAGAGTTCTTGTAGCTTCTAAAGACTTGTTTCTATTGTGAATTTTATCAACTATTATTTAAAAGATACTGTTCTGGAAACTGACTTGTGTTAGCATGACTGTAGCTTCAGCTTTAAGCAGTAACTCAAGGAAGAAATCAGATCATCTGTAAGCATTATAGACTGGTAACCTATAAAAAGCCTGATAAACTGTACTTTAATCAGTGACACATACAGTTCCTCACGGAGCTTTGCCAAAGTCCAGTAATTCCCCGGTGTGGAAGTCAGGAAATGTTTCCTCTGTCTCACACACACACGTGTGCATACACAGGGAAGGAAAGGCTTAGTATTTACTTTCTCAGATACAGCCCTTGTCTTCCCCCTTTGCAATTTTGGAACGGAGCACTTGTTTCTGATGATGTTACAGGCAAAAGTCATTAGAATGGCAGTCTTAGTTACACTAAAATATAACTAAAATTTCTTTCCTTCAATCTCTCTTGCAAGCTCTGCCTCAAAATAGTCAATTTCTTAAGTTGTAATCCTGGTGTTTTCACAGTGAGCCAATACAGTTCATGTTTGCGCTGTCAGCACCACCTCTGTGGAAGGAAGAGGAACTGTAATTCGTTAGTTACACAGACTCCCTCTGCTTTTCAAAGGCAGAGTAGATACCTGGTATTTCCGTAGGCACCAGCTAGGGGGGGAATGAAATTTTCTGTCCTTGCACTTAGCAATTTGGCTTCCAGAAGACACTAAGCTTCAATTCTTTTGTTACAGCTCCAATAATCTTCTTGTACCCTTGGGGATAGCCTCATGGTTTTAAAAGTTTATTTTATAAACTAATAGTTTTATAAAACAGCTGTGGAAAAAGAGGTTGGGTTGGGGTTTTTTTCTGAATAACTGTCCATGGCATACTCTGAAAGTGCATGTTCTTAAGACACAGAGTTGCTTCAGTTAGCATTGATACTTTTCTAACCACATTTTTCTTTTTGTTTTTCAGATCTTTTAGCATCTTTTCCTAGCTGCTGATGTGTGCATATGGGCAGAGTGCCTCAAGGAGTGGCCTGGTTTGAAGTCTGTACAAAAGCTTAGCTTTAACGTGCCAAATCTAACTGTAAAATTGCTACTGTCGTCAAACCTCTTACCATCTACCTCTCCAAATGAACTGTCACAATACTTCTGTTTCACAAGGGAATCAGTTTTATATGCCAAGCAACAAATAAAAGTGTCTTGACTTAGCCTGGTCTTGAAATTACTGTACCAAGTTGATTAACATCTGGATACATTTACACCTCACCAGTTACTGCATCACTCTGCAACAGCTGGAGAGCATATGCAGGAGTCTGGTTTTAAATACTCTGTGCTGCTGCAAGTTTGATGGGGGTTGACAGTCCTGCAGAACAATGAGGCTTCATCAGTATTATATTTAGAAGTATCATAGAAAAAAAATCCTTTGGCTGCTAGTTTTATAATTTATCTATACAGCTGTCCCACGTCACAGACATCACATAAAGAGTAACTTAATTATTCTTTATGTTAAAGATTAGTTCTACCCCTGTAGATGACTTACTTTATGAACCATCTTACCCTTTAGGTAAATAAGAAAAGGCACTTAGCCTAGCATAAATTTTTCTTTGTATTACTTTCTTTTCATAGGCAGCTATACTGTGTTGGCTTTTTGGTTGCCACTTGGGGTGCAAACTTGAGGCAGAAGAGAGTTTATTCTGCAGGTAATACCAGCTCGAGTGCAGCTATGAGGGTGAAGAAACATTTCTAAGATTTTAATGGGAGCAACATTTTTAGATGAGATGGCTTTTTGTACTTCCTCTAAGCTCACTTTACCATCCTTTTTCCATCAGTGTTTATTTCTTTTTATATACAAGAATCTCACCTGCTTTGAGTATATACCTCTTAAATACGACTTTACAGAAGAGGTACCTGTAGGAATCAGGCTTATTATTTTTGCAACTTCAGCAACGTGGCTATTTTATGTAAGATGTTAATGAAATTAGCATACTTTAATGGAAATTAACACAGACAGCTGGATTACAGACAGCTGGATTGCATACAGCCTTCTCAATGTTCTCTAGGTTAAAAAAACACAACACTTTTTTTTTTTTTTTTGAAAACTGTCACCATAACATCAGGGAACAACATACTATAAGTTAGAGATTTGAAGTATTTATCTCCTACCTGATTAACCGAAGATGACAATGTAGCTGCTTAA
The DNA here is from genome assembly GCA_024605025.1 of Megaceryle maxima. Lineage (NCBI taxonomy): Eukaryota > Metazoa > Chordata > Aves > Coraciiformes > Cerylidae > Megaceryle > Megaceryle maxima. The sequence goes on from JANHGN010002722.1 coordinate 12,305, forward strand.
CAGGAAAAAAGGCTGTACAACTAGAAATACTAGAAATACTTTATTTTGAGAGTACCTTTAACAAAAATATTTACTCTCTTTGATGTTGCAAAATGTAATTTATATCTACAGCGCAGCAGGAGTCACGGCAAATCTTCAGTGATGGCTAAATTACAGGATGCTCCAACATTGACAGTTTTTTCTGTTAAAATGGAAAAAGAGTCACTGTCCTTATCAACACTGGATTTAGCTACAACCATAAAAGAAAAAAGATGCATCCTACTTGATGTGCTCCTGTAGAAAGTTTTAATGTTTGCAGTTTGTCTTTCTGCACACAGAAAGTATGCTGTTCAGTATCACTGTCATCCATTAGGAGATAATCCATAGTTCAAAGCAGTTGTATGTCTGGTCACCAGCAATTAGCAGGTAGCTGTCGCTTACAAGTGAAATTTCCTTCTGCTTGTGTCCATTTCTCGGCGCTGCAATTTAAAAGAGAAGTTATTAACCAGCAAATTCATGGAATGTGTTTCAAACAAGGATGACTATTCCAGGTTGTGGTACGGTAGGCAGTGACGTGTCGCAGCTACAGTGCAGCTGAGTCTTTATAGTCAGCTTTTCAAGACAAGGAAGAACTGGAGATGAATGACTTGGAACTAAAGAACACGTAACAGTTCTGTCTACTGACAGCAGACAAAGTAATGTTTGTTTTAACAAGATTATTTCATGGACTACACCTGGTGTATTAGAATTTTCCTTCCGGTATAGCTTGGCTACTCGCTCCTAAATTTGACAGTCAACTGCAATTCCATGGTAGAAATGACTGGAAAAGTAATTTCTCATTGCCTAGAGGAATACTTCCATTTCACTAGAAGACACGCAGAGGTCAGTGCTACCTTCCATTCATAATGAGAAGTGACATGTACATAAACAGCTTAATCATTTTTACATTACAATTCTTGCACTCACCTTGCACAAAAATAGCTCTAGTCAAGTTTACTTGGCTTCCAATAATAGCTTATGCTAGCAGAGCATTTTTCACATTTGCTTCTATCTGTAGATGCTGAAGAAATTACATTCTGCACATAGGTAGCTACGGTATATTGATATTCATCATCCTTGCTAGTTTTATTTTTGACTTGCAATACAGCCCAACGCTTCTACTTTGTGGTTTTCTCAAAATACAGCTCTAAATATTTGAGTTAAACACTTCTGTATTGAGAATTGCATTTTTACAGCTTGTTTTAGGCTAGGATTTGTCATATTTCATGTCAATATTTAGTCTCCCTTCCTGAGTAGGACTATTATTATTACTTAAACGTACCTTATGAATCCATTCGTATTCTCCAAATTTGGAATCAAAGGTTCCTTTTTGAAGAGACCTCAGCTTTAATGTAAAACGTGGCCCAAGTTCTTGAATTCCCACTTTCTTTTCACTCTTGAAGATATATCTTGGGGAAGAAAAAAATAAATAAGTAAATTAGGAAGTGAGTTACAAGAACATTCTCTCTCACGTATGAGTTTTGTGGAAAACATCACCTGTGGAATCTGAAAAAGATGTAGTCTCGCTGGTTGTGAAATGTAGCTACTTGTCTTCCAATGAACTGAGGGTCATGCGGGAAGAGAGAAGCAAACATGCGACCAATAGAGTGGCCAAGTCGTGTTGTAAAATTATTCAGGATCACTTCGGGTGCGTGTTCTGTGGGCTCCTTCCCTCGTCGCTGAAATGAAAGTGAGATAATGCAAAGAACAGATCAAATACAAAAGGATTTTAATAATATATTTCAAACTTTTTTTGACAAAGATGATGACAAACGGGGCCAACTTCTCCTGACAGGGCTGATGACATGGCCTAATCATTTTTTTCAAACACATCCTAAGTTTATGTACAAGTAAAAGAGCAGGTAACAAAGATCTCTGGTTCAACAGTGGAAATTCAATGAAAAAACACAAATAAACAATTTGGTATTTCCTCTCTCCTGCACCAATTTCCACTTCTGGCTGCAGCCATTGCAGCAAATAATGCAATCTACCTATCACAGGAGTCTTCTCTCTGTTTTAATACCAACTAAGAGTAGATGGGAACAAATGAAGTTTAAAATTTAGTTATTTCAAAAGAGGAAAAAAAACCCCAACATTTTATTGCAAATTATTTTATTGCAAATTATTTATGGCCAGGTAAGCAATACTTACTACAAAAGAGGTGACAGAAGTAAGAGTAAGAAAATCTAGTTTCTATTCACAATAGCAACTACATCTATTCAAGCCTTTCTTACGCTGCTTGGTTTTTTATGCTTTATTGTGTATTTTGTACATTGAATATTCCCTACCCAGGTAGGTTATCAGCTATTTACTGGCATGACTATAAAAATACTTGGCAGACAGTTCAAGAAATTCAGCAAATAGCTATAAAAATGGAAATACACCACTTATGGACATAGAATATACTAGTCCTTGGCCTATTGTTGGCATATGAAAAAAACAGCTTTACAAAATGAGCTCAATCATACAAAAATACAACCAGTTTTGACAGTTTAAGTAGCTGAGCATATTTATCATTAAACAACAGGCCATTCGTGTTTTAGATTTGGCTGGAGTCTCACCTTTATTTCTTTACGCAAACGGACGCTACTCATTCTAAAATGAGCAGTTGGACCATCAGGCAGATGACTTAAGACAAGACCATCTGTTCACTGAATTAAGAAAAAAGGTTGGTAAAATTCTGCACGTAATGTACAGAGGAATATTTTCTGCAATAATAAATAATAAATTATATCCATAATCCCTGCCCGTTTTACAAGGTTTCATTGTGTTTTTGGACATAGATTCCTAATTTCATTACCTACTGTTCTGAAGTATCTGCATTCAATTTTGTTTCAATAGCTAATCAGTTATCTTCTATCACTTTCTCAATTAGTAATGTATTATCTAGTCAGCAAAGCTAAATGGAATTTTGTGTTCAGAAAATCTTGTAAATTCATCATCTGTTAAATTTACTGAAATAATAACAATGTTTACCCATGCATTACAAGCTAAAAAGAAAACAAAGCCAACACACTCATTATTCATTCAGAGTTCCATTAGCCATCACATAGTTGGCATAGTGATTTTTTAACTCTGGGAGCTGCACAGTAAAGAGAAAAAAGATCCAGAATCAAGTAGAACTTCAGTACAAACTACAGAATTATTTTCTTTCCCTAAAAGACCCAGGGCCAGCGTATCTATTTTAATAAATACACAAAAGGATACTTGGTATGTTGCGGTCTTCATTAATGACAATTAAATCTGTGAAGTCCCTTGCAATACACTGTGGAATAATCCTCTTCAAAGCCAGCCCTCTGCGATAGTAGACGTGTGAGTTGGGTATAACAGTAGACAGCTGTTCACAGAATCTCACTGTTCTCTGCAAAGCAGGAGAGGTAAATTGCACAGTGGTAAATACAGTGTCAAATCCAACTATCAGGGGAATGGGGGGTCGCTTGTTCCAACTGTTCTCCCTGATGATAAATTACTTCCAGTATCTCTATAAATATTTGAAGACAAGAAAGCAAATTACTTCAGTCAGTGGAAAAAAATTTCTTTACAGTAAGAACTGCAATATACCAGGGACTATTTTTTTTTTTGGGAAGTGGATTTTTTTTTTCTTAATCATAAAAAAGCAGAAAATCCTAAAAAGCATAACCTCCAAACTCATTAAGGACACTGGTCTACAAAAAGTTCATAACTTTTTAAAATACAATACAACTATGACTTCAGGTACTGATGTCAGAGTTTCCACATCAACAGAGATGTACTTTTTCCTGTTTTTTTCGAACCACTTCTATGGTGTTCACAAATGTCAGTAATCTCCTCAATTAGGTAAGGCAGAGCATTTGTGTACAAGAACTTATGCAGGTGGTCCTTTTTGACACGAAGGAAACAAACAGTGCTAGAGAAACTACCAGATTACATACATACATAAGGCTCTTAATAGTGACTAAATAAAACAGCAGAAAAAAAAATGCCTGTGAAAGCTATTATTTTCAGCTAGAATTTATGAATCATAGCATGAAAACTTTGGTATCTCATGACCAGTCAAGCACTCAGAACTCTGCAGGTAAAATACACGTACCCCACGAGGTCTGTCTGATGTCGTAATAAGAATCTTAGGAACTGTCTGTCTGTTGAAGTATGGTGCAAATTCATCAGTTGCTTCATCAAAAGCAACCTGGAAGAACAAAAGCCTTGTTAATCCACTATATATGAAATAATTGAAGAACAACTGAATAGTTTTCAATCTCTGATCTAAATGATGATCAAATTTAATTTAGTAGGAAAAAAATCAATTCACAAATATAATGAATCATCACAAAGCACGTGACTTCTACATTTTAAAGAATCTAGTGTGATGAACACTGGCAAGTCTATCAGTAACAGTAACACAAAAGGCACTTATCTAATGCAGATAATGAAAGAATGACATCACCTCTTAGTGATCCCATTGCATGTTAAAAGTAATTCATCATCCCCTTACCAGGAGAGCGGGGAATGTTAGGTTTCATCAATCTATTTTATGTCCCTTGGAAAAAAACAAAACCAAACCAACAGCACATGCAGAAATTAATCAGTTACCTCTTCATCGTTGGGATCTACGGTTGTTTCATCATACTCTCTCTGATTTTCAATAGTCTTTGGGATGGCTTTTGGAGGTGCCTAAAATAAATATGCTTATTAACATAATACATTGATGGATTTTTTTAAGTGTATTGCAAAAAACACGCCTATGCTACCATCACACTCTATATTTGTGAACAGAATTAGAAGTACAGCTTTTAAAAAACAAGTTACAACATCACCTTGTTTAAAAATACACGAGTATCGGGACACTAGAGAGCATCACATGGAGGAGAAGCATCCACAAAACAGTGACACTGGTTAATTTCAATCTACTTAAGTAATGAGGTTCCAAAACAAAGAAACACACACACACACAAAACCCCAAACCAAACAAACAACACCCCCCCCAAATAAAACAAAAACAAACAAACAACAAAAAACACACACACACAAAAAACCCCGACACAATTTTCTATTCACTCTTCTTCCATGGAAGTAAAAAGCTCTGCTTTCAGCAGCAACACATTTTAGCCTTGACATCTACAATTTAATGACTATAATGTTTATCCTGTTTCCTTACACTAGTCTTGTGAGGTTATGATAATACAAGAATTCACAACTGACTGACAACTGTCCATAGGCTTTTGTTGTAGTTCAGGAAAAGAAGCAAAACTCTTGTTTGTGGCTACGCTTGGAAATAAGCAGACAACTGGTCTGGGCAGGATTCGGTCAGTTCTGATCTAATTTCTAGAGAGATTACTTACTAGACCATAATTTCTAATAACATCAACACAGAATCAGAGAATGGGAGAGGTTGGAAGGGGCCTTGAAAGATCATCGAGTCCAACCCCTCTGCCAGAGCAGGATCACCTAGATTAGGTCACATATGAACACACGCATGTGGGTTTGGTGTCTCCAAAGAAGGAGACTCCACAACGTCCCTGGGCAGCCTGTTCCACTGCTCTGAGACCCTCAGCATGAAAAAGTCCTTCCTTATATTTACATGGGACTTCGTATGTTCCAGTTTGCACCCATTGCCCCTTGTCTTATCATTGGACATCACCGAGCAGAGCCCGGCTCCATCCTCCTGACACTCACCCTTTCCATATTTATAAGCATTATTAAGGTCACCCCTCACTCTCCTCCAAGCTAATGAGCCCCATCCCCCTCAGCCTCTCCTCAGCAGGGAGATGTTCCATAAAATGCCATACCAACTACGTGGGACAGAGAAGGCTTTTCAGGAAGGGCCTGCTTTTACGCCACTATTAGCTTAAAACTCACCCTGCCTGACCAGAAGACCGCTTAACACGGTACCAACAACGTTCCTAAGCTGAGCTGTTTGTCTGATACCTCACAACACTGTGCCTCCGACAGCTACTACGGCCAGAGAGCACCCAGGTCACCACTCCACTTCATTGGAAAGTCTCTGGAGACACCGTTTCACTCACAGGACTGAAGAACCTCCAGCACAAGGCTGAGCTGAAGCGCTACGACCAAGGCGAGCTCTTCCCCGTTGGCGGCGGAACGCTACCTGCCTACACCGGGGACGGCTTCGCCTCGCCTCGCTACGGCCGGGGCCCTTACTTTGTCTCCGAGGGCTTCTCGCTCCTTTCTCCGCTTCTTCTTGGCGGCTAGTTTCTCCTAGAGAGAGAGCGATCCGTTAGTCAGGCCCACCGACCGGCCGGGGCCTCCCCCACCCCTCGGTAACCGGCCGCCTCGCCGGCCTCTTCCCTCACCTTCCTCTGCTGCTGCTTCCAGCGAAGGAACATGAAGTGCCGCCGCTGCTTGTTCTTGATCTCGGACACGCTAAAGGTCGGAGGGAAGAGAACCCGCTCCGGGGCCGGCGGCCCTCCGCCCTCCACCGCGGAGCCTGGCGGGCCGCTGCCATCCCTAGCCCTAGCCCTAGCCCCGGTTCCGGCCCCGGTTCCGGCCCCGGTCCCGGCCATGCTGCCGCCAGGCAGGAACCGACCCCTCACCCCTGACCTCTGCCCCTGACCGCCAGCACAGCGCGCGCTGCGCCTGCGCCAGCGCCGGCCGCGCGTGCGCCGAGCCGATGAGGGAAAGAGTGGCGGTTGGGCGGGGCGCGAGCGGAGCGGTGCTGAGGGAGAGCGGCTTCGCGCTGCGGCAGCCGCCTCCCTCCTCCTTCCTTCCCGCCGAAAGGGCGGCCCCGGCTTAAACCCTGCAGAGGAAACGCGCTCCCCAAGCCGGGAGCCGCCGTGCCCAGAGAGCCCAGGAGACGTGGCTGGGTTGTGGGGAACGGTGATTGTCGCGGAAGGACCCAGCCCCGTCCCCCTCCTCCCGGTAGCGCTCCTGGCCGAGCTGTTGCTTTGCTGCACGTACCTGCAGAGCGGCCTGAGCTCCTCGCTCAGCAGCCAACAAACCCGGGGATAAGAGTGTTTAATACAGATTCCCACTGCACTGTAACTTATAATAAAAATGGGAAGCTTTGTACGTGACATACCAATGGATTTTCATAATTAATAGTAACATCAGGATCCAGTAGTGTGTTCTCGTGTCCATGTTTCACATCTCAGACATTTGCTCACAGTGAGTTAAGCTGTGAGGAGCAGCTGCTTAAAAGGAACCTAAGGGTATTTTTAATGGTGATGTTCCTGAATATTGTTCTATTGAAACCTGTTAAAACTTCGGTCAAAATGAAATGAGAACCACTACCACTAATTAAGGAGATTTAGTTCCTGTAAAGCTAGAAATGAGGTTTTCTGTGCCTGAGCAGGTGTTTCTGCACAGCAAAGGCTATTCTATAGAAATAGAGTGCTCAGGGAATTTTTGGGGGGGGTGTCTGGGCTACATTAGAGGCATTTTTAATCTCTGACTGCAAAATTTGGAGCCTCAGTGGGGCTGATTAGTGCCATTTGTCCCGAGGATTGTCTCAAAGCTTGGAATATGTCTGCTAATTTTATATACGGATATGATTTTGCATTACTAATTTTCTCTTGCTAAAAAAGAGTGGAAATCTGTTAACACAAACACATGAAGATAATGGAAAAAAGATCTAGAAATAACCTGAACTAGGCAATGTCTCAAACCTACTTCTGTCCTATAAACAAATTTAACTCTGTAACTTACTCCACTGAGGTTATTTCTACTTAACACAGATGTAAATGAAAGATCAAAGGGCTCATTATGCACGATCCCATATTTTTCTGGCCTCACTCTCGTTTTTGTCAAGAGAAAATATTTCAGCTATCCTTAGAGCCTTAAGGATAAGTAGTTTCCATGGTAATTAAGGTTTGGGGGATTTAGTGGAGAATATGTTAACCGAGGACTTTGAGTAACTATCTCCCTACCCGATTCAAATACCAGAGATTGCAAGGGTATCTCTGAAAGTCATTAGCAGGGATTTTCGTCACGGCTGTTAGCAGAGTGAATAAGGAGTTCTGACTTATATGTCGTTCCAGTTTGCAATGGTGTTTCTGTTGGGATCACTGCAAACCGATGCGCAGCGTAATTGCGTGAAGCTCGACGAGTGCTTACATGTGGCAAAAAAAAAACATTATCTTTCTCCCTCCCAGCGAAAGGGAAGACAACCTCCTAATATAATTCAAAGACTTTACTTCTAAGGACTTACAGGAACAAAATAATGATAGACACTAATGCAACAACTTCCTAGGGCAGGGGAGAGGCAATAAATAGATATCAGAAACCCATTGTGGACTTGGTAAAAATAAGGTCACTAACAAGGTACTATTATAACTTCAGTAGAAGGTCCAACTAGTAAATGCATGTATAGTAGTAGCTTAATTTCTTCATAGGGAAGATTCCAGGGTCTTTTGCTTATTTTAGCTGTGAACTCTGTTTTGTGCAAATAACCAGAAAGCTGTTTGGTTATTAAAAAAACCCAACCATACAAAACCCACACACATACAAACCCCAGAAACCCAACCAACCACCCTGAAAACAGCAACAACAACAGAACAGAAAACACCAGTAGCTTTGATTTGTGTAAACTAACAAGTTCTGCAGTGGAGAGCAATGAATGAAACATCTGTTCCATGTCACCACTAAGGAATTTCGGAGGAAACCTTTCTGTAAATTTAAACCTTTCTGCCTCAGCTGCAGCAGTGGAAGCATCATTTAGAGTTGTATCAATAGAGGAATGGGGTTTTGGGTTATTTTTTGCTCTTCTGTTACTTTAAACAGTTGAAAACTATTTTGTGATTAAGTTGAAAGGACAAAAAATCATCCAGGGAAAGGAAATTAAGTTAGAAAATATTTATGGAAGGAAATGAGACAAGAGAGTATGGTGTCTCTAGATTCAGTAATTGGTTAGAAAAAGAACTTCTTTTTTTTTCCTTTTTTTTTTTTTTTTTAATTGTAATAACGAACACTTTGCTATTCTTCTGGTTTGTGTTTTCCTTAATTTCATTACCTGAAGGTAGAGAGGTCATACTACTGATCTTCAAGATTCATTATACTGAACAAAATGCCCCAGAAAATGCAGTGCTCCACATGCACCATTGTCTCTGTTGGAATAGAGGTACGCCCTACAGGCTTCCTTCTTTCTTCCTGCAGAATACTGGTTTTCACTTGCAAAATAAATCATAAAGTTGTTGCACACGTTCTTAAAATGGGTTAATTTTCCAATTTGTAGTTACAATTTGTAGTTACAATGCCTTGTTAATGCAGCCAAATAATTCCCCTTGGAATCAGTGTGCTGGAATTCTTTCTGGTTGTTATTGAAACAGGTAACCAGCAGTTGGTAACAGTCATTTGAAGATCCCAAGACTCATAAGCACAGTCTGTAAGTTAATGTCTCAGTTCTAAGGATTCTTTGAGTGTTACTAGAGTAGGACAAGGGAGAAGCAACTGATTTTCCCCTAGGACAAAATCCCCCAAGTTATGCATTTGGAAACTATTGTCATGGATCTAAAACCGGTGAGGAAAGAGGAGAGGGGAAAGACAAGGAACACGAGGTTACAACAAAACATAGGTAAGAAGTGATGTGGCTCAAGGTTCCTCCAAGGGCTAGCTTTCCTCAGGTCCATATTTACGACCCTCAAAACCTCCTTCAGGATCCCTAGGTCATCTGAACTTGCCATTGGTGGTGAAGAATATATCTAAACTGTTCCAAGTAGTCCGGTAGTCAAGCTGAGTCGGAGAGGCTCATAGATTTAAATAGCACAAGGCAACACCGAGCAGAAGTAGGAGCTGGGGCCTTGCAGTATGGCTGCGTGCTGTTGCAGCAGGCGTCCTTTGCTCCGCTGCCCAGGGAGGCTAAACTGTCAGGAGCAGACTGCTGGAGTAAGACAAGTGTACTCTTCTTATTCTTGCATTCAAACCTAATCCTCCCACCCCTTCATGGCGCTCTGTGGGTGATGAAGCTGTACCCCAAAGGTCTGGGGTTTGTTATGCCTGTAAGCACCTCAGCCTTCAGACTGCAGAGCAGTTAGCACAGCTTTGATCACATCTGAGCCTTACCAGGCCCTTCAGAATAGACATTCTGCACAGTCTTGCTTGCAGCCTCTCTGGTAGGCATTCTGAGGGGCTGCCTAACAGCACTGACTGTGTAGCAAAGTTACTGAGAGCACCTTTCTTTAACTGGCAGTTCAAAAGTTAAAGTCTTCACATTTGATACAGAAGACAGGACTTTACAGCCTCTGGAGGTTGAGAGTAACATCCTTTGAATGGAACAAGCAAACCAGAAGCCTGCAGGTTTTTCAGAGGCGAGAACTGTCTTTATTCTTCCATCTGAAGCTATTGCTGCGTGCAGAGCAAGATACAGAAAATGATGAACTGAATAGCTAGTGGCTGGGGGCAATCTCTTCCTGAAAAGAAGGACTATGGGATTCCTGGTCAGGTCTCAATATTCTCCCTGTAGTTTACTTTTAAAAGTTAACCAGCAAAACAGAAACAAGCTGTAGAGAACGGACTGTAACCAGGTTGGGTCTCTAGGTGTGTGCCGTCATCACTGCGCTAAAGAGTCTGGTTCCTTTTATGCTGCTGGTCTGATGCTCTCTTGGACTTCTTGCACAGTGAATAAAGGGTAATGTGGTCTCAGCAGGCTGGAATATTCAGAGAGCGGTGGGAGATGCTCCATGTGGCAGGGGAATCTGTGTTTGAGCCAACATCTCCTTAACTGAGGAAAGAATTGAACATAGGCCCACCACAATATGCTGTCATATGAAAGCTGGACAGCTATACCATCACTTTCTGAGAGAGAGCCTGCATTGTATTTTGTAGAGAGCCTAGGCCTGTGATGACTGTTACGTGTTACTGTACCAAGCCATCTGGGATCTCGGCTGTGGAAGAGCCTCTTGTTCATCCAGCTAGGCATAAGCATGAAATAAATGCTAAACTGCTTAGCTTTTTCCAGACTGTTCCCAGACTTGGGCATACCCAGAGCTGTTTCTCCAGGGGAGCATTACATAGGGGAGCAAAGTAAAATTACAAGGTGCCTATGCAGGAACTGCGTAGGTAGTTTTGAAGATCATCTGTTTGGGACTTACAGGCTTGCATTCCTTAGTGGATCTTGTTTACAGTCTTTAATTCCGGTATTTTCAGTCACCTAGGGCAGTCTCGCTAATGGATAAAATGGAGATTATGCTCAATAAAGTTGGGTATTATTTAACATTTCAAGATGAACACTAGATATTGCTGTGTGCTCCCAATGCCTGGCCTCATCCCATAACTCGACATAAAAATTAATTCTTTTCATGTCCTTTTCTGGGTTACTCTGCGGTATCTGAGCTGTGTACAAACATTAAGGTGTTTAGTGGAAGGAAGGTATTCTGTTCATTATAGAGATGGGAAAATTAAACAAGTTTGTCTAAACAAAATTTATCAACTGAGTTTATGAATTTAGAACACCCGGTGTAAGACATCCAAAGCTGGATATTTTGAGGATATTTAGCACGATATGTTCAAACCACAGCTATGTTCAGTTAGGTTCACAATTAACTTTACCCTGCTCGAGATCATTCTAGATATCAGATTCCAGATGTCTCAGGTTCAGCAGCCAGAAAATGAGGAATTCAGATTTCGTGTCTGTCCCTAAAATGAAATTAAAGTTTATTCTACTATGGGTGAATGAGGTGACCAAATGAAATTTTATTAGTCAGTTTTCAATCTGTAATGCCCTTGCTTTTGAGGTTCTTTACGATCTTTGTGCTTTTCTGTAAAAAACCCTAGGTTTAAGAAAGCAAACAATGGTAAAAAAGCGTGAGGGCCCCTCTCTGAATAACACCTTTATCTTCCAGAGTATTGACTCCCCTGCCCCCAGTGGCTATTACACCAGAACTCCTTGAGTGTTCATTCAGCAAGTGAGAGAGTTACCTGCTCTAGGTCATTAATAAGGACATTAAGAGTTTTGGCCCTTGTATGGGTCACTGAGGAATGACACCACTAGTAGCAACCAGCCACCTTTTTGGTGGACCTCGTACTGCTTGTCACCAGCTTTTGGAATCCTGAGAGATCAAAACTTAAGTAATCTCAGGGAAAAATGAAGCAAAGCATTTTAAAAAGAAGTATTTTATGTGGTATTCTTGCAGAAAAACCTTGCAAATGTATTCTTTAAAAATTACAGCAATTCCAGAGTCTGCTGTGTGTGAATGTCCTGGTTTAAAGCTCATTAGATTAAAAAAAAAAAAAAAAAAAAATTACAGCTACTTTATGTAGGGATGTCAACACAATCTTAAACATGTAGTTATAACCTACATTACAAAATTCCTTCCCACAGGACCTATCAAGATGACATAGCTGGCCATTATCTTCTTCTGGGCAGATAAACCTGATGAATACTGGGTGTTACTACAAGTCTGTCAGCACTTCTGGTTAGCTAGTAGATTAAAAGGACTAGATAATGCATTAATTGTATTCTGGGAAAAAAATTAAATAATTAAAAAAGAAGAAAGAGAGAGGAGTTTGTCAGAGCTTCAACACATAAAGCAGAAAACTGGAATACTTCCCAAACAGAAATTCTATACACAACAAAATTGTGATTTGATACATTCAGGCTTTTGGAAAAGTTTATCTGATAGCTACCCATGGCAAAGGTGTCAAAGAAGCCACCTACCGCTTCCAACCCAGTATTTTGCTGAATTCATTTTGCTGCTTCTGGAGGTCACTGGGCTTTTTGTAAAGAACTGTCCCGTGAAAGGGAGGGCTGTCAATGGCAACATTTCATCAACTTCGTGGTTATGTAGAAAAACTTGTGTTTCTTGCAGGGGTGTGGTCCTCTGTGTTGGAAGGAATGCTAATATCTTTCTGCTGGTGGCAGTTACACGTAGTTTGGGCCACCTCAATATAACATTCCTTCTTGTACTGAAGAAGAAAGAGTTTATCCAGTATGAGAGTGTGACTATTTCTAGCCAGGTGTTTTTCAGAATATGCTACCTTGTGTTTTCCTTTTATTTATTGACTTCCTGTTATTTTATATTAAGGCATATTATTGCTGTAGTAGAACAAGTTCTTTCAAATATATAGAACTTGGTGTAGCAAATAATGTTGCTGCTTTTTCTGCTTGCAGGTGGCCCACAGCTATCTAAGAATTTTCTCCTCGTTCAAAATTATTGCAACGTAATTTGTAAGTGTTACTATAGAAATAAGGTAACTATTTTGTTACAGAGTAAAATGCCTCAAGTGAAACTATTGTTCATCTTGCAAGTCACTCAACTCCATGGTATCGACACATGTTATCAACAATTAAGCAAAGTATATTGCTTAAATATTCTTCTATTTGAATATATTTCAGTATCTGGCCATATCACTCATTATCTGCTAGGAGATGCTTCATGTTTTAAATGGGAAAAAAAAACCAGGATCCTTTTCTGCTTGGCATTATTAAGAAGTCAGAAGTGTTTATAAATGGCTAGTAACACATATTAGTTCATTTACAAATTTGTAAGATAATATTTGCATAAGAAACAGAAGTTGTGAAGTGATACACGATAAGGATTTATGCCACAGTGTTACAGAACCTTTGCTAAGATGAGCTAACTTGAACGATGTGCATTTTAATATGGTTAATTGCAGCCTAGTATTTCTAGGAAAGAAAAATGAAGATCACTTACCTGATGCAGGACTGCATTCTAAAAAGTAGTGATAAAGAAAAGCAATTAAGAGCACACAGAAATGCTGTCCTGGTGGAAAAACGTGGGGAGCACTCTGTAGCAATAGGCATTTTGCTGGTGGAGCAGTATGTCTTGGCCTGATAACGAGACAAAAAAGGAGAAACTGGTTAAACAGAACTACATGGTTGAGTTGGGATCTAGAAACCCTTCTTACAGAAGAGACTGAAATTAAAAGCTTAATCTCTTTAGCCCACAATGAATCACATAAGGGCTAACTCACCTGGTATGACATAAATGAACAGAATCATTGTAATCACAGCTATCTTCAGTTTGAGAGACAAATCTTTTAAAAGATGAAGTGTTGGAAAGCTGAGTTGAGACATTTTTTGATTAAAAACCAAAAGCAAACAAAGAGAGCCCTTAGACTAACTAAGCCTTGGGAAAAAAAAAAAAAAAAAAGTAGATACATGGGCCTGTGAAGTAAAGTTGTCACCAGAAATCTTTAAATCAAGAAGGTGGATTTTTTTCCAAAGGAAGTGTTCTACCTCCACCAGAAATGATGTAGACATCACTTGATCTAATTGTCACCTGGACTGTGCAAAAAGGTCAGGCTGGAGAATCATGGTGCTGCCTCCTGGCTCGACAATCCGTGATACTATGAAACATCAAAATGGAGCAAAAAAAAGCCTTTCTACAGGATTTTATAAGAATTTTGGAATATCTGTTGTAGTATTCAGATAGCGTGTAGGTAGAGACTGCAAGGAATGGATATTAAAAATAATGTAAGACATTTTTCACTGCATCACAGCAGGGTTTTTTTCCCATTTACATTGCTAAATTTTGGTGAACGGTCCCGAGGATTGCAGTATCTCTTTTATTTAAGGTTGCCCAGCTCCTTTCCCCTGATAAAACTGTGTTTCCTTTCTTTGTTGGCTTATCAAATCTTTTAAGACTGATATTTCCATGCTGGGTGTTCACCTCGGGATAACTTTCTGGAAAGTGTATTTCTGTATTTGGTATTGATCATAAGCCACATCAAAAGCAAAATGACCAAAGCTAATAAAAACCAATGCTAGTGCAAGAAGTAGTTCCAAAATGTTAGACAGATTAGTGGGATAATTTGGAGATTTTACTAGATTTCCTTTGCTTTTATGTTATAAACTCTCAGTGACAGGATTTTTTTTCTTGTATGTTGATAAAATATGAACATGCTTTTGGAAGTTTATAAATGCTAATCACAAAATAACAAAGGTAATGAACATTGTAAGACATTTAGCTGGCAACGTATAATAATACCAGTGTCAGATAAACTCTTTTCCAGTATGCATATGTAGCTCTTATTAATGAAACTCAAGCTGCACCTAATTACTAGTAACAGAAAATCACTGGCGTTTACCTCCCACGTACAGAGCCACACCTTGCCCTCCAGGAAATCCAGAGAGCTTCCCAAGAACTATCCCGAGCTCTGGCCTAGATTTCAGCCTCTTTTATATCATTTTACTGTAGAAGCTTGTCAGTGCCAATCCTGTCTGGTGCACAGGGTTTGAATGAAGAAAGGAAACTCATCAGGAAACCTTTGTCTTAAGTTAGACCTTTTATTACGATAGCTCTTTTGCTTGGTCTCATGGTTCAGGAAGTTTGTTGCCCTATGCAACATAGGCTGATGCTGAAGACTATCTCTAGCCCCTACAGCAGGGGACAAAAGACAGAATGAAAAGCACCATTTCAGTAGAAGTTACCATAGAAGACATCAAGGCAGAATTAGCTAAGTTAATATTTTCCTTTGTCTACATTTCCATTTTGATCATATTTCCTCCTGCTTGGGAAAATATTTTCTTTTCTAAGTTTGGGGGCTGTTATTTATGAAAGAGAATGGTTACCTTTGGCAGGAGAGAGTTAGGCTGAACGGGTCAAGCCCTATTTTGTTGTTATTTCGTTAGGAGAGTTTTAAATGGCTCTTCTGAAAAGAAATGCCATCGTTCAGTCTGGTACCAGGATTGGATCCATCAGCTGACAGTGCGTCTGGTCACAGCCTCTGCAATTCAACTTCAAATGTAAACCTGCAGTACTAATGCCAGCATGGGATGTAGGAGACCTGTCCTGTCCTCAGTTTCCTTCTTTACAAATGTAACCTCTGTTAAGTCCCTTTGTGCCTTATTCTTCTACAAAATTAGTGTGAAAGCATTCTTGCCTAAAAGAAGCATAACATATATTCAAGAAAGAGGAACGAGGGCCAAGCAAATCTCGTAGGAAGTCATCTCCTGGGAGGCAGTGACTGATAAGAAGTTGGAGACTCGTAGACCACAATTTCTACTTCTCTGACAAGGTAACTAGATTAGGGAATCTAGCTCTAGATTGCCCAAGCAAATAAATATTGAGAAAGAATAGAGAGGTTTATACTTCCTCTGTAACTGACACTGATCCAAGGCAAACTGAAATGCTGTACGTAGCGTTTGTGTCCTAAATTCAAAAAAAAAAAGCGATGAAAAATTAGAGAGATTTCATAGGACAGACATGAGACATGATTAAAGAATTAGGATATCCTCCTAATGTGGGGCTCAAGGAGTTCCCACCTATTTATCTTATCAAAGAGAAAGTTAATGGGGGCCCTTTGTAGTAAAGGGCCTTCCTGTGTAGTAAATATCCATTTAAAAATACAAGGCTTAGCTCTAGCACACAAAGATCCAAGACCTGCGATCTTAATTTATAGTTACCCCTAATTAGCCATTGAGAGTTACCCATAATTAACCATCTACCAAGAATTATGGTAAGTTTTCTGTTGATATTTGTATCAAGAGGTAATGTTTTCCCCCCTTAAAATGATACAATCTAGTTCAGAGAGGAACTAGTTCAAGGGAAAACTGCTCTCCATTATACAGGCTGTCAGACTAGAAGATCACACAGGTCACTTTAGGATTCCTAATCTGTTAATTAGATAGTTTACATAAATTCAGTTTAATTGGTTCTGTGATTGTTAATAAACAGTATTTTTACTGTTTCATGTTTGACTGCAGCCTCACCTAATCTCAATTATGTCTTATTGTACGTCGGTGGTGGGAGTTTATCATCCTACCAGCACCTCCACCTTCATCCCTACGGGTTGCATCATTATCTTGTTACACAACCTGCAGGGCTGTGGATATTGTGGATACGATGCCAACCACAGAATTGTTGAGAGATGGAGTGATGGTGTTGCTGGAGAACCAAATAAAACTGCTGTAGATCCTGCACACAAGTTATTGACCAAGACCAAGACCAAGACTAGAATATACTGCTCAGATGATTGTAGCCTTTTGCAGGTCTCTGTTGAGGATTTTTAATCATGTCATTCTAGATTTTTTTACAACTAATTGAATGTATAAAATTCCAGGCTGAGGCTGATATTCAAAACATTGTTCTTACTTGTTCATTCATCTGTATTTTGCTTGGTAGGACTGGGAACATACTGACACCCTGACAGGTACAAATCACATTCATCTCATGAAGAAGCAGTCCATCAGTTTGGGGACACAATGATTTGATTTCCTATGGGCTCAAAACCTCTCATTCCATTATGCCTGTTAGCATTCATTTTGGTTTTTTCAGGCAAGATGTCAGTCTGGTGCCCTCATCTGCTGGCTGCATTTCTAGGTTCTATCCTGCCTTAGGTAGAGGCAGGCATTCCACAACTTTCTGCAGTTCAAAACTCTTTGAAAAGCTCTGTACTAGCAGAGGACTGTGTGGCAGAAACCAAACTATGTACTTAGGGTAAAAAGTGTTTCAACGGGTTTCAGAACAGCTTTGTCAATAGACAAAGGCTTAGCATGAAGCCAGGATAATCTTGTGACTAATAATATATCAAAAGTGTTTAGGAGGAGAACTTGCTATGGTATATGGGAAGGGAACCCACAGAAGGAAGGAAATGAACAGTCTGTTAGTAGTAAATACTCTTTATCCCTCCACCCACAGGCATACATCTTACTGGCACTGCTACATATCCTACACCAATGTGAGAACCATAATACTTCAGGGAGCTAAACATAAAAAAATCTCCATGATGGAATCCAGTTCTGGGACAGAGCTGGCTAATGAGTGATAAATAATACCAGAGGACTCTATACTTAATAAAAAGGACTAAAACCCAGCAAAACTCCTACCCATTATCTGAGAAAAATGTAGATTTTTGCACATGAAACAAAAGATGGTGCAGTTGTAAGGGATAGCCACACACTGGCCAAATCAAAATTGCACCATAACTACTGCACAGCTATAGGTCTATATTGTTTAAATCTATATATAGTATGTTCATATATCCATATACAGGACTTACTGGAATCCCTTTCAGTATTAAGCCATCTGGGACACGGTGCTATGGGAGTTTGGAGTAGAAGGAATTGGTTCTTATAAAAATGCTTTCTTTTCAGTCCAGGAGGGTTTTTTTAATAAGCCTAAAGAAGAAAAAAAAAAAAAGCACCAGTTGGAGTTATGGTGAAGTGATTTGGGGCATCTGATACCTGCAATGGAGGGAAATGGCTGAGCTGCATAGAAAGCCAATCACTTGGCAGAGGCTGGGGCATCTGCAGTGACAACCTCCTCCTGGGAGGATCCAAACCAGAACGTACCAAGCAGTTACAGATAGAAAATGGTATCAGCAATGAAATAAAGGCATTTTTCTTCAAGAAGAAAAAAAGAAAAGAGCTCTAATTGAGAATATTGGCAAAAACTGTCCATGTGTGAAATATGTTAAAGGCTTAGGCCTTTGAATGTATTAGGTGCAATTTCCAAGGCTGTTGAGAATTTGCCTATTGCATCATTTTCAGTTGTAATTATGAGAGATTACTGTCAGAAAAGCTGACTTTCATTTTTGAAGCCCAGTCCTGAGAAGATACTGGAAAACCAGGACTCACCCTCAGTATTTCTGATTAACAATTTCTTCTGATGGAGTAATACTGGTCACATAATAACTTTGCTACAGAGGTTTTGAAAACTGGTCTCTCAAGCTTAGAAAATCTGTGTGAAGAAAGTAATAGTTATCATTCAAACTTGACGCCAGACTCTAATTATGACTTCAAACACAACAAGAACACAGCATCAACAGGAATTTGGGGTTTTTTAATCTCTTTGCTACACTGTAGTAGCCACACCTACATCCTCTTAGAAGAAACATACTTCTCTTCTCCTGAATATTTTGTACAAATACTTATTAATTTGTGCACAGCATTCATCACTTCGTCAAGAGTTGAACTCTTCTAGTTTTATACTCGGTTGATTTTACCGTCACGCTTCACACAATGCTACATTTAAATTACACTGCTCACTTCAGGTGCTGTTAGCCCTCAAAATTCCCCTTGCTGAGGGAAAATGCTCTGCTTATTGTATACGTGGTAAGGGCCGTGAAGCTGCTCGGTTTCACTTTGCCTTTACCACATCAGTTTGACTAATCTAAATTGGTTGTGCTCAATAGCGTTATGTTTAAGAGTGTCACGTGATCCCACGAAGCACTGGGCTTATATACCCACACAAGATGAGGAAAGATTAGTTTCTTATCTGCAATACTGTGTTTATTACACTGTCCAGCTGACAGTCATGTTAGTCAGACTGCCAAGCTAAGCCCACAAGCTCAAATAGCGTTATTATATGACTTTTCAAAGCAGCCAAACCACATGCATCTTTCCTCCTTCCTTAGACTGTTTGATGCTGCTCTGATACGTGCTGTTTGTTAAAAAGGAGGGCACTAAACCCCGAAGGAATTCAGTGTTACAGAAATACTGTATTTTATTGGGATAAAAAATATTGAAACCATAAGTTCTCTGTTCCTGCAGGATCCCAAGCAATGCTTTCTCTTTCTCAAAGAACCCCAAACTGTATATTTTCTCCCTCAAAGAACCCCAAACTGTGTATTTTCTCTCTCAAAGAACCCCAAACTGTGTATTTTCTCCCTCAAAGAACCCTAAACTGTGTATTTTCTCTCTCAAAGAACCCCAAACTGTATATTTTCTCTCTCAAAGAACCCCAAACTGTATATTTTGACATGGAATATAGGTCTGACTTGCAAAAAGCTCAGGTTTTGAAATCTCCCTATAGTGTTTCAGTAGAAGCACAGGCTTCCTTAAGAAATTTAACATATGAAAAATACACATGAACTTGTATTTTTTAGTCATATTTGTGGCTTTCTTAAAGGTTGTCCATAGACCTCTCTACACCCAGGGACTGAAAATCATTACTGTATAGTACCCAGACATATTAACCTATGGTAAACATATTTCTTTTAAAAGGACTTTTCTGAAAATATTTGTCATTTTTCCCTTGATCTGACCTGCAGTGGACCGGTGGTGCAGATCCCATATGAAATATAATTTGCATATAATTAATGAGGAGGTCTTAGTTAAGGTACACCCTCCCATGGAACATTTTCCTGAAGCACCTACCATTATTTGGACTTTGGTTTATTCGAAAGGGTCTGTGTTGTCAGACTCATTTTGTTGACCAATAACGTAGGACGGAGGGGGAACTTTTTCTCGACGAGCTAAAATAGGACTGTGAGGAGCCATGTGTTTGGGCAGATGAACTAACCCATCAAGAGTGTAACACCTCTCCGAGGTTGTACATTACACACATTATCATACAGTCACTCGATACCGTGTCTTATGCAATCCTGGGAATGGAAAAAGCATAAGGAAAGAGAGGGAAACTAATTCTGCTGTTAGCAGAAGGATGATACCTCTGTTCTACTTTGCTGTATGGTGCCAGTACTAGGACAAGACACGCAGAGATGCCTGGGAATGAGGTCCCTCATCTTGGCTTTCTCACATTGGTTTTTCACAGCATTTAGCAGGCAGTGTATCCAGGATGGTGTCTTAGTCCTCGAGGGAGATCTTTAATCTCCCTGGAGATTCTTTCTATCCACAGCACTCATCTCTTCCTCAGTGCTAACAACAAAGCAGGATGAAGGAAATGCAGCTTTCGCTCCATTCTGACAGACACAGGCTTTGAAAGAATATCTTAAGTTGCTGAGCTGTAAAAACACCCCAAACTTCTAATGGTGGGGATATCACTTCTTCCTGATTTGAGCACTAAAAGTAAAGTCATGAACAGCAAGAGAGACAACGTTCACCTAGAGGAGGCTCATCTCTGCCCAGCTCCTGCACGGTCCTGCCTCAGAGAGGCTCTTCTGTCAGAGAACTTGCCCACGCTTGTGGCCTCTCTGACGTCTGTCCTAACAGCCGCCCTGGCAGTGCCAGGGACAAGGCTGTGGTCAAGCTAAGGATGTGAAACTCCTGCTGGGGACATTTCCACCGTGTTGGGACCACACTACCATCCTCTAAACACAGCTTGTGTCATAGACCACGAAAGGTTCAGATTTTATCCTTCAGGTTTTATGGGTGATTCCATGTCTTTGAAGTTCTGTTCCCACTGAGGATGAAGGCAAATTCCCACTGGTATTTACTGGGGTTTGGATGTGTCCTCGTCTCTATTTTTGCTGTTGTTTCCTTTGTTGCAGTTGTTGTTTTTCCTTCATTAAAGCTTTTGCCTGGGGGGAAAAGAAAAGCCACGTTACTAAATAAATTATGAAATATTTACATCTGTGAAGCCAACCCCTTATGCCTAGCTCCTCCTCTGATATTAAGATGACACTTTTTATAGAGCTACAGCTTCTACACTGCCATTATTCCTCTGTGGGATCCAAGAGCAGGAGGTGACAAAACAGCAGGTCAACATGAGCCAAGTGACAGTAAGTAGTATCTAGGAATGCTTGCTGATTTTGACTCAGTGCAGCAAGAAACTATATTAGGCTGGTGGTGGTTTGTTGAGTGCTGGAGAACAAAGCAGGATCAGAGATGAAACAGAAGAAAATTAAAAAAACAGGGGAGTTTTCTAAACTTGATTTTTAACCTGAGAATAAAAGGCCATCTGTTGTAGATAATATGTGTAATAAGAATCCCAAGAGCCAAGTGTTAAAGACATCGGTTTTCTTATCTCAAGTTATGTTCTCTTTATGTTCTTTTGTATCTACATTTTTGCCTGCAGTTCTCTCAGTGCCACGAGAATGAATGAAGCTTCAGTGTCACAATCTGTAACAAAATGATCTGCAGTTCCTCTTGTGAATGTTTTGCATCTCATTTTCCTTGTGTTTTCATGTTGGCTTTAAACCTTAATAGTAGTTTCCTTCTTTTTAAAAAAAGGTTTATCAAGTTGTTCGCATATGTGCCGTTCAAACCCTTCAGCTTAGCTTATGAATTTCTCCCTCCTACTTTTCCATAGTTAGTGCTTTTGATTTTGCCTCGCCCCACCTCTTGTAGGTTTGGTAACAGACAGATAGCGACTTTCTCTCTGGGTGTTGGTTTGTTGTTTAATACTCGGCTAAATCACTTCAACTTAGGCCGTTCGTTTTTATGTCCTGTAACATAACCTATGGAGACCACATCTGTAAAATGGATAAATGTTAAGCAGCTATCATAGGAAATGAAACTTCCTGAATTTCTGGACAGTTAACTCCTAATGGTTCTCTGTCACCAAGCTCAAGGTCTCTCACCTCCCCAGTGTCGCCCATCCTAAAGTTCCTTCTCCTCATCCCTTGCTTCTTCACTCTTGCTCACCTTCAGTTGTCTTCTTCTCTCTTCTCCATTTCTCCTGAAAGCTCTCTGGGATCCCATTTCTCTGGCTCTTCGCGTCCTTTGGCAGTACAGTGGAGGGCAGGTTGGCGGGTGGCTGGGAACAGAAGTGTACTAATTGTCCCCGTTCGCCGTGCAGCATTTCTTCCCTGGTCTCTCTTTGCAGAATGTCCCCTGCCAAATTGTCAGTTCCCTCATTCTCACCCTGACTTTCATCAAAGAAATATTTGAAATTAGAATATTTTAATTTGAAAGCAAAAGAGGAAAAGATGCAGATTTCCTTTGCACAATGCCTAGGATTTACAAGGTCAGTATGTGAAATGGAGCAGCTTTCAGAGCAAGGAAGGAAACAGTTCCTGAAATGTGTACTGAGCTGGGCGTTTTTAATCCTCAAGACAAAGTGATGGTCAGCGGTGCTGAGTGTACTCTTACCAGTGCAAAAGTGCATTTTAAAAACTGCACTAGAGCAAGAACATTTCTGAGTTTTTGGCTGTCAGAATCTTAGCTTAAAAAAGGAAACACCCCCCTCCCTCCCCAGAAAAAAGACAGACACAAAAGATCCTTAGAGCTAAATACTCTCACACCTTAGAAAGTCAGAAGTAAAGAACAAAACCAAAATACTTGATGATACGGCTTTTGGTGAGCAGGTCATGGGGAAACCATGTACTGCTGTAATGTGACATGCCTATTTGTGGGCATTAATACATGTGAAGACAGATTTGTGAGTTACTGTATTATGATGCACAACTGTGTGGCTAATTTGCATACAGAATTTCTCTGATTAATAAATTAGGCAATGCCAGCACACTTGTGAATCACTTGTAGCAATCGCCAGCACTCCAGCAGGCACTATTACTATGCTCTGCTCCGGGAAAGCTCTGCATATTTGAATATCAGTTTTCTGTTCCCAAACTGCAAAGTGATCAAAGGAGAGGAAGAATCTTCCTTACTTTTATCCTTCTTCCAAAAGAATCAGAGTACTCACCAGATACCTTGTGCAGAAATGCCAAACTCAACTGAAAAAAAATAAAAAAAAACTCAAGAGGATTTACTAAAATCACTCGAGTTAAAGTGTAACTCAGCTGTTTATAAAAAGCAAGAAGAATTTTTCAAGTCGTAATGTTTTGTATTTAGTTTGAGTAAAAGGAACATATCAAACATGCATAGAATGGCCTACTCTTAATACTGGGATAAATCATCTGAGCTAGTTCCTGGCAGAGGCCAAGATCTGAAAGTGCTACAACTGATCTCAGCGTTCATTTGCCATTTCCTTTACTGCATTCATGCCAAATTCATAAGGACTATGAGAAAATCCAGCAGATTAGGTCTTTAATCTGGTAACTCCAATCTCAACAGAAAAATGTCAGATACGGCTAAACTGCTCAGGGTATCAGGGATCTAGAAAACAGTGATAGTGATATCCTACCTTGAAAAATTCAGACCAGGCTCTCTGCCTTCTACTATGAAGAATTCATTCCCTGCTGCAAGAGGGTTTGGGTTTTTTTTTCATGCTAACACAAATCTCTATTAATCTCCATTCTCAATTTTAAATTCCTGTCTTTTTAAGAAATCTCTTGTGAAATTAAAGAGGTGCATCATATTCTTGCATCATATTCCCAGCAGAGTTAGGCTTTGGCTTACACCAGGCTTTTAGAAGCCACTGACAGCACTTCTCTGTCTTCTGAACATTCTACCCAGGGCACAGGCAGCTTATAGGTTCTGAAGCAATTACTATACCAAGTACCCTGGGATGTAGCTTTCCCAGAAACTGAAAATAAAGGTACAAAAGAGATTCACACAATAATTTATGGGTGTTAGTGTATGGGTGTAAGTCTCTCTGAGGATAATGATGTCACTATGCTAATAATGCCAAGGATGCTTTGATACATTAAAACAAATTCTCCCAATTATGTTCTTGAGCATTTCATTACCGTCAGGAGTCAGGAGTGTGTATATTTAAACAAGAGACATGAGCGAGGCCCATATGCCTTTGCAAAAATAACCCTCTCCCTTCACGCTCCAGGCAAGCTGAGGAAGCCCTGTTTGACACAGGCAATTAACAATAGATGTGTTTACTGGAAACTTCCCATTTTGAGAGCAGAAAACTACACAGAGCGTGCTGAGCTGAGAGGGGAGCAGCGTTTGTAGTTTGCAAGGCTAGCTGGTAGAATGGGCATTAGTGACAGCAAAATGACCAAAGCCTCCTGGGCTTTGCAGGACTTCTGTGCTTTTCAAAAGTACAGTCTGGCACACTTTGAAGCAGAGTTTGCCATGGTTCAGAAATACGCCTGTGGACCTTCGTGACCAGTCCAAGTGCCAGGCTAAGCTAGCATGCCTTGGTGATGGGAAGCTTCCCAGTTCAGTCAGAAATTGCTCCCAAAGCTTCCCTTGACTTACTGGCAGACAGCTGGCACGGAGCCCCAGGTATCCTTGAGAAATCCTCCAGGATGTTGCTCATCACTCCAATCAAGCGGGCTCGGTATATTTTCATTTGTTGTGGATACACCAGAAGCAATCCCACTCTAAAGCCTGCCCTGTGAAATGGGCTCAGGCTGCAATGCATTGTAATTGCCCAGCTGGAATTAAACTTCACACAGTTTAAGTTTTTGTGCCTTCAAATTTAAAAAAATAATAATTTTTTTTCTTTTTTTTTTTTTCTAGTAAGGATAATGTCTAATCCTTTGACCTCTTCCATTAAGTCTGTATAAAATTGCACTCTTCTAGCACATCAAACCACTACCCTAATGATCCACACTTGCCAGTGCTAGGAAAACATCCTCAGGGATACGAGGGTTTACAGAGAAGTCATCAAGGGGTTTGGGTTTTTTTGAGCAGTGACAGGCGACAGAGTTCTGCCCTTGCTCTGGGATAGCAGTTGCTGTGGTGAGTGTAGGAGGTGTCTTGGTGGGTGAGCGAGCGGCAGGCGTGTATTTGAGAGGCTGTATTTGCATTTCCTGTCCTTTGCAAGCTTGTCAGGCGTGCTGGGACCGAGTCTCGGCTTGTGGAAATGATTACAAGGCAATTTATACCAAACAATGATCCCTGCTGTGGTGTTTGTTACAAGCTTGGCTGCAGTACAGTAATGTTTAGTGGATTAATAATGTGTACCTTTGGCCTCTCCTACTCCTTCGGCAAACAATTTTCATGTATAATAAATGTTCTCATTTAGTCTAACTAGAACGGAGCCCAAGGGTCAGAGCAGCCATACCTGTGTGCTGAGGAGGAGAGACTCTGGGTTTCCAGACAAGAGACCAGGTTTCTCCCCTCTCGCTGCCAGGGTCCAACACGTCTGCCCTTTTGCAGGATGAGCTCTTCGGGTCAGGTCCTCCCTTGAAATGGCAGATGGGGTAGCACCAGATGTCTCCTCTCGCAGGAGAAGGTCTGTCCAGCCAAAAGGGTCACGGTGGGCAGCAAAGGCAGCACAGAGTCGCCAGGACAAGCAGATATTGAGCGATTGGCATTCTTTTGAAAGAGAAAAGCACATCTTAAAATTAAAAATACTTTGAGTATATATATATAAAATATGCAGAAATAAGTGTTTCACACTTGGGACTGCTCACAGTGCGTGTTGTGAGGACACATGAGGTCAAGTAAGTGGCTTATGGTCTTGCCTTTGCATAGCAAGCCTGAGAGTTACACGTGCTTTAAAAATCTGTCCTTTTTCTTGTCAATAATCAGCCTCTTTCAAGAAACAAAGGGTCTGCCCACATTTCATAATGCGTGTAGGAGAAATACCAGGATATGCAAATATGGAAGTTACACAACAAAAGCACAACTGAATTAAAGCTGTTTACAGTCAAAAAATGAGAGAACCAGAACCGCAGCCTTTTTATTGCTACACCACTGAAATGAGTGTGTGCACAACCTGGCCATTTAGGTGTTTGTAATGTTGTAGGGTACAACCGCTTCTCTCCGTCTTCCCACCGCTGTTTGTGCCTCCTCAATAAGAGCTATAATGGAGTCTGCCAATCTTGGGTGTAAGGAAATAGGAATGTTGCAAGCAGTCTTGTGAAGCTTTATGACACCTATCAATTGATCAAATAATTAAGAATAGCAATTAGCACTTCAAGTGATGGACTGTTGACTTTTGGCCTGGGGAGCAGGACTGTGGCAACACTGTTGTGACAGCCGGTGGATGGAGACTCTTGCTGAAGTCTGTGACCCACATGCTGTGGCTGAGAATCCACCGTAAGAAATACAGGTTGTGTCCCAGGACCAGGTGCCCTCTGATGCACCACGGTGAACCTCAGCAGCACTGTCTCCAGCAAAGGAATTCTCACCATTCCTGTACACTGAGGTCATGGATATGCAGAGCTGTGGTCAAGATGTAAGAGTTCAGACAGGTTATGTTAGTGTCAGCCATGCAAAGGTGGGCAAGAGATGGGAATTTTATCTTGGCTTATCTGAGTGATGCTCCACCATCCCCCTGCTCAGCATTCTGTGTCACTGGCAATTATCACCACCACAAATAGGTGCTGCTTCACCACAGCTGGTAAAACAACAAAAAGTATTTATATAAAACAATTTGATGACCACCAGAGAAAAAAACATTCTTGAGCAAATTATTGATCAACTGTTATTTGGTTGTATGCAGGGAAGGAAAAAAAAAGACCTATTTTGTGCAGAATTTCTAAACTAATTCCATTATTTTCACCAAGCTATGAGACTTGGGTTTGCCTTTGATCCAAATTGACTAAATAAGAGATCTACTCCTGCACAACTCTCCTCATTAACCAGACCAGACAAATTACTCTCATTTCTTCAAGAAGCATGCACAAATGTTTTCTGAAATTCATTTGTTTGGTACGTTGTACATTTTGTTGCTTAGTTGATTTTTCAGGGTGAAAAGGGAAAGGAAATGGTCAACAACTTTGCGTGGTTGTTGAGCATTTTTTTTATACCTACTTCCTTTTGAGACACAGTCGTGGAGAATCAGTGGTATGGACTATGAACAGAGCAAACCAGAAATATTAGTGGGACAGGCAGCTCTTCAGACTGGAGCTTACACTGGCAGTTGAGGAAAAATAAAATAAATACAAGTGAGATATAACGCTGTGTTTAGGAACATACTAAATACAGACACACTTTTGAAAGCTGAACCCAAGAGTGTATCAGGATTTGGCAAATTAACTTTGTCTTTATAACAAGTCCATGCAAACATCTCATCCTGAGCCCAAGACTGGAGGCATTGAAAATTAACAGCTCTGTTTATTGTAGTGAGAAAACGTAGGTGAAATACCTTCTTTCCTCAACTATTTTCTTCTCTTTTTAATTTTTTCCCTAATCGTCCCCGTTTTTTCTTTGGCAGCCCTAAAACATCACAACTGACCACAAATAACTATAGAGATGGAAGAGGGAGACTGTAAACAGACCATTTTTGTTCTTATTTTGCTTATTCATATTTGGAACATGTTTATTTGTTTATAAGATCGTTATACATGCATAAAAGCACTAGAAACACTCCCAAGCTATTGGTTACAAATGATGTAAAGCTCATTTCCTCTCCAAAAATTAATCGTGTAAAAATGGAGCCTTCCTGTCCACAGATCTACTCATCTCCCTGTCTGTAGCCAATTATGTCAGCTCCTTGAGAGATTCAGCCCAAACTGTGCAGAAATGCTGCGACCGATCTCAACAACACCTGGAACACAGGGCAACTTTGAAGCATTTTGGGGTACTTTTGCTAACTGACAACCTAGCTAATGAGACAGGTTTCTGTTGTTCCTCCTGTCCCATGCCCAGCATCACTCACACATTTCCCGGGGGATGCCCGTGCACAGTCGCTCACAGCGCTGTGCTTTGGTGCAGCTTTGTGCCGCAGCGTCCCCGTCCTGGCACTGATGGTGGAAGGAGCCAGGGGGAGAGCAGAACGTGGCTCAGAACATGCAAAAGCTGCTGGTCCAGCACTCAGAGAAAAAGAGCCATAATTTACCCGTGAACCACCTGCTTTTCTAGCTGACAAGGTGAAGGTCTAACACATCTGGTAACTCACAGGGCTGCCTTTCAGAGTGAAAATACCATTTAAGGGCGAGGTCTCCTACACTTTCTTTGTAACGAGGGGCTGTGGCGTGTGGGAGGAATGGTTCATTATATTGATGTGGAAGCATCAGTGCAACTTTCATAGTGGATTATCAAATGCCTGAAGGCTTTGTAGATGTATTCATTCCGTGTACAAACGAAGCCACCGCTTCTCCAAGCTTGCTCGGCGGCGCGGTTTAAGTCTCCGATACAGGTCCACTGATCTTTGTATTCCCTTGAAACAGCCCATTTGGAATGATCATTAATGGAATAAAAGGTGGAATTTAATGGCATCCCTATTAGGTTTATGTTGTAGACGTGGTAGTCGAGAGAGCAGTTTGAGGGAAGTGTTTTGCCAGAATGCTGCCAGGATTCGGCCAACAAATCGGTCTTCAGCTCCTGAGCCATCCAGGCCACGTAGATATCTGTGGAATAACACAGGGTATGGGAAATTAGTCTTTCACGTTCCTTCATTTAAGAGGGGACTGAAAAGCGTCACCTCAACTGGGCTTGTTTTGTTCCAGTGCATAAAGTGAGCCAGAGGGGAATTTGCCATCTCCCCTTGTTTTGACTTCTGTTTCAAAAGCTCCTGCCCACTTTCCCTGCTCCTCCTGGAAAGTGTCCTATGCTGTTGTTGTTGAATAAAAAGACACAAATTATCTGAAAATCCCATTCTTGAACACCTTAAGGCATTTGAAGGACCAGACAGTTTTTTGCTTTGTGGAGCTGAGAGAATATTATGATGGGACACTATTCCTTGCCTTAATACATTTATTTCCGAAGCTGAACTTCTTTTTTCCCCTCAAAGAAAATACTAATTGTCAAATAATATATTAATTACTTATTTCTTGCTTGAGAATGTGTGATAGATAGAAGAACAGGTTCTCTTACCATCTATGAACAAGTGTGACTTTGCAAAGTGGAGAAAGGTTTCCCCGTGAGCTGATTGGAGCTTGGAGAGGTGGCGCAAGGGGACTGCGGGCAGCCTGGAGCCTGCACAGAGCTTCTGCAGATTTGGGAGATCAGTTTGGAAGATGTTAGGGATGGAACAGCTGTAGATTCCTGGATTATAACTCAGCATCTGTTGGTCTGAGGAAAAAACAAACAAACAAATGAACACACGCAGAATTGAAATGGGTTAAAGCAAAGCAATCAAGAGAGTAAAGTTCTACCATGGAAAGAAAACCTAAATCCTTACTCAACAGCCTATCTCCTGCCGGGGTCTGGTGTCAAAGGATCTAATTTTAGCAACCAAAACCACGTTTAATTTCCTTATATTCCAACTGGCCCTGCAGCACATAAAGTGGCTGGGAGAATAAGCTCAGGTTTTTCCACTTACACCTCACGATTCTTAGTAGAACTGGTACCCGGTGGTCTCGGTCCACTGTCACTTCTACCCACGTTCATCTTCAAGCCTTTAAGCAGCCACACAGTGCTTATGTAAATCCAAGCCTGTCCGTATTTACAGGAGTAGTTTCCATTCAGTTACAGTTGCCAAGCCCAATGCAAACAGAAGAGCTGCCAAAGGGTCTAGTTTGGTTTTAGGGGGAACAGAGCTTGACTTTCAGCTCCTGGCTTGAATTTGCAGAAGAAATTTACTTTTCTGTACAGTGTGCAGCTTAACCATAGAAGTCCTTGCCATGGATATTGTAAAGAGCAGGGGAACAAATAGGCTCATTAGATGAGCTCATGTAAGACCAGTCCATCAGGAACTTTCCAGTCTTTCTGGCTCAGGAAATTCTTGAATCACAGATTACCAGAAGCTGGGAGGATGGAGCAGAAAAGGCGTTAGTGTACGTGTCTTTCTTTGTCCTCTTCCCCTAAACACATGCATTGATGTGCTTCCACAAACAGGAACCTGGTTTAGATAGCTCTGGGGCGAGGCCAGCCTGGCCGTTTGCACAATGCATGCATTTCATTGATATAATTTGAGGTTTGTAACTGAGAAAAGAGTGAAAAAAAGTGTGAAAAGCTTTAAGGAACATGCCACTAAGACTTCTTGTAATGCCTTTTGATAGTCCATTTTCAGGATTTCAGTACCAGATAGTACTGTCAGATTATTCTGAATCTTACAGGATTTTATTGGTTGGGTTTGTTTTGTTTTGTTTTTTAATTTTATTTATTATTTTATTTTACTTTTATTTTTAGTGTTGCTATTTTATGTGGCAAAAAGTACCTGGGGAAATTCAGAGTGATATTTATTCCATCCTTCATGTTTTTGATGAGTCAAGGTTACTAGTCCAGCTAAAGCAGCAGTTGCCTGACATTTTTAGAACTGCAGACGGCTGCAGCTGAATGAGCTATTACTGTTTAAAATGATTAATCATGCTGCTTTATATTTCTAAAGCATTTTGTATGCACGGGCTGAGTTTACCCTCAATATGCGCTCGTGACTGTTATTATCCCAATAGTCCCCTTGGGGAAATGGAGACAGTGGGAGAGTGAATTTCCCACATTCACACAGGAAATAGTTGGATAAATGTAACTGAGGCCAAGAACGTTGTTTCCAGGCCCCTCGTGGTTTCCTAATTCGACACTGAAGGACATGAACAAGGAATTGTCGAGGTAAAGTCTCGAGGAAAGGAGTCAGAGAGGTGCCCTGGGGCAAAGCCTTACTCAGGGAGAAGCTTTTCATACCTATTTCTGTGAACTGCTCGTATTTCAAGGTAATGCAGATGGCCGTCTGTCCGTAGGATTCCCCAGTAGCTGGATACCCATAACCATCCTCAGGGATGGGAGGGAACAGGGGCACGCTGTGAATCACCCAAAAGCCTTGTGATTTGTCCAAGAGCAGAAACCCTGTCCCCAGAAAAAAAAGTTATTGCAAATGAATTAAGGAGGGAAAAGCCCTGTGATGATAGAGCTGAGTCCTACTTTGGATTTGCTACTGCAGATATCACCCTTCCATGTGTTAAAGTCTACAATAAACTGGTTCTAGAGTAGATTAATGGATTATAGGACACTCATTTTGTATTAAAATGGCATTAATTCTCTCCTGAATAGCCTAACTCAAACTGTCACCATATTTCATTTGAAAATAAAAACTATCTTTTCAAAACCTTTCTCATTCTCAGCTCAAATTTTGCCTTCAAAAAGTCTGATGATTTAGTGGCTGTGACCTTCTCTCCGCTGCTCTTTTGCTTTCCCTTTATGCATTCACTGTGCAGGGGGAAACAGCCCCTGTCAACACAGTGTCTTCTTCCCCAGGTGAACTTCTCCTCCCCAGGGAAGCAGCAGAGAGACAGGCAATGCCTCCCTGTGCAGCAGGGTGCTGTGGGGAGGAGCGCAGCTCCCGAGCCATCCTCGATGTTGCAGCCTCAATCTACAGCCCTGCAAGATGTGCTCATCCCAGTCAGGCTGGGCAAACCCCCTCTGCTTCCTCAAGGGAGCATTTAGAGCTCCAATTAAGTTTATGCTTATTTACAGCCTCGCTTTACTTTAACTGTGTACTTTAGTGATTCCACGGTCTTGGCAGCGATTTCTTGCCCCAGAGAGAGAGTTTGGAGGGGTTGATGTTTAGGGTGCCTTTCCCTTCACATCTTGTACTGCTGTTGCCGTCAGGCTCGGGACAACGCGGTCTGTACTCGCTGAAGGGAGCTCCAGGAGTTTTAAGTCTTGAAAATAAAAAACCCATGAGCCCTAAGACTTCTTCACCACAGCACAAGCACAGCAAAATGAAAACAGAAGCTGCAGCCTATATAGCTATACAACAAACAACACATCATGCAAATCATCCTCCAGTATTGCTTCAGGCAGGAATCTTAGATATGCAGACAGACAAACAGACAAGTAGATGCTATCCACAGCTTTAGAAAGGAGAAAATAGCTCGGGAGGCTCTCTATACCTTTGGTATGTCCTCTTTTCCATCCATCAGAGCCTGATTCAGGGACCTCATCGTTGTATATCGCATATGCGATGCTGTTCTCCTGCGAGAAAACACACATTTCTGAAACATGATGTTCAGTAAAAGAAAGGAATTTAAGCAAACATCTGCTGCTGGGAACAGAAAAAAGAATCCAGGACTCCTTTGTGTGACCACCAGAAGCCTAATCCTCCTCCCGAGCTGACAGAGTTTCTGCAGAAGTTACAGTGAAATAAACCCATAGGTTCAGTGTTAGGCTCCCAGTTAATATGAAGTGGACATTCTCTCAAGCATTGCAGTAGCCCTTCCTCAAGGGGTCAAATATACTCACTAATACAATTGACATGGGTTTATTGGACACTTGCTTGCAAAGTTCTCCCCTCTTTTCTTCTTTTGTGCCTCTCTCTGATTTATCAACCAGATCTGGTGACATTGTTTGATAAGGAAAAATAGACATGACCAGTATTTGTATGAAGGAGAAGGAATTAATGACTTTTTTCCTTTTTCTTTTTCCAAAATAGTTGCATATGGCCACACCTTATTCCCCATGAATAGAGAACTTCAAAGGAGTTGGGACATGCTTCCCCTCCTGCTGTACTTGGAGTTTGTAAACAGCTGCAATTACACAATTCCAGCGAGACCCACAACAGTCCAGTTGACCAATTGCCAATATTTGACTGACTTTGGGGAGTCTCTTCTACACAGAAATTAATGACACCCTCCCACTAACCCACAGCAGAAATGCAAAGACACACCCAGACTCTCAAGAACACCATGTAGATGGTAAAAAAAAATATAACTATAGGCAGATCTTGTGGTATTTTCTAAACACACAAACATAAATGAGGAGTTTGACTGGAGAGGGGAGGAAACCCTAACGAGCAGCATATCCGTGCTGAAGCAGTCCCACTGATTTCAGGGGGGAAGAACAAAACCCAGACTTGATTTGAGACAGAGCGTTAAATCCACAGGCACGGGAGAGCTTAGGACAAATGTCTGTAAATAGTCATCACTGGCCCTGTCTGAGTTCACAGCCAGTTCACAGCTTCTGATGGTGCTCAGCAGCAACTGCAGAGAAGCCAAAAGGACCGACGCTCATTTTTCTGATGGGCAACACCATCACTGTGTGAAAAGCTTGACTAGAAATTAGAAGTTCGAGGTTAACTTCTAATTGTAGCCCAAACTGCAAATAATCCATCCAGCTGCAAAGACATGTTTGAGTAGATCAAGTTGGTCAGGTCTGCCCATACCTCTCTCTACATGCTGATCTTGGCTGGTTTCATTTCATTTGCATGTAATACCAAGTAAGTGGAGTGACAAAATGATAATTAAATGTCGACTTACCTTGGTTTCATACATCTCATACAGCTGCTTCAGGGTTTGGCCCAAAGCACCCTCTGTCATGTTAATGAGGTATTTACCGAGCTGCCACTGCGGAGTCAGGGTGTCCATGTACATGTATTCCAGCCCCAGCATGGGAATCTCTCCTTTGGCATGTTTTGGCAACTTGTAAAGAACAAACCTGCAACAACAAAGAGCAGCTGTTGTTTTACACCCATCCTGTGTCAATGTGTAAACCACAATCTCCTTCCCCCCTGAGCATTTAAGAGAAGGGTGACTCTGGGGATGCCTATGCTAGAAGGGGACTGGTGCCACCAGTGGATGTCTCTCAGCCTCCAGGAGGTGACCCAGCGCAGGAATCAGCAGCAGTTGGGCACTACAGTACCTGCCACAGACAAATTTGTCCTGTTTGGCAGTACAGTACCTGCCACAGAGAAATTTCTGCTTCTTAGCAAGCAAGGGAGGCTGGCTCGGCACCAAACTCCTCTTGCTGTGGCCAGACCGATGTTGGTACCCAAAAAGAATCTGAGGTAGCCCTCATTTGGAGTCTCATTTAGCCACCAAATCCCTTTGCTCCTGATTCTGGTAGAGAACTTGGTCTGACACTCTCATGGCCAACCGGGACACCTCTTAACAGTACATTTCTATATACATTCATTATGTAAATATACATTCATCATGTAACTATAACTGTAGGTGAAACAGATAAAATTACGTGTGAAAATTAGAAAAATTCATAATTTTATACATATTAAGGCCACAAAATAAGTATAAAGCCATGTGATAATGTTCCAAACCTACTTTTCTTAACAGACTTGCACTCTGCTGAACAGTTTCAGGCTGGATGTTTTCAAACCATCAGCCAGAAACACAAATCTTTTCAGAACTGTAGAGTGTTCGATACTGTCAGCAAATGGCTCAGTTTATATTAATGCCCCTGATGAAGTAAACGGGTTTTCCCAGTTCACAAGTCCATGGAATTAACTGCATTGTAATTAATTGAGCCATTTTGAGCGCTCAATTTGAGCAATTTATTATTTATGTCAATAATAAGAACCAAGTGGCATTATTTTCTTTTCTATACTATTTACCAAAAATGCAGCCTGACTGCACTGAACCCTTCACGTGTACCAGGAGGAGTAACCCTTGCCCAGTCGATTCACAGTCTCAAGCTGGTCAAAAAAGGCATCTCCGAAAGGCATTTTGCTAGAGAAACATTTCACCCATGGGAAATGCACCGGCTGAAGAGAATCCCATACTGGTGATCCTGGTAATCCACTTGCTGACTAAGTGATGTTGCTTCGGAGAAGCTGTTGCTGGTGAGGGATCTATATAGCAAGGCTGGGGAGAGCTGGCTGTGCACAAGGAGTCACGACAGCCCCTTTATTTGAAAGGAAGCTCTGGAAAGGAGAGGAATAGCAGTGCTTACAGTAGTACAAGCTGATCCAGGAATTAGTATCCGAAGCCTTTCCGAGCGGTTTTGAAATGTACTGGAAGGTTCATGCTCTCGGGGTGTTTACAGTTTTGCATCTGACAAATCCCTGTTAGCAGGTTCGCTCTCGGAAACGCTGGCGGTTGAGCTATCAGTGAATTGCTTGCCAGTTCCCAGTGGATACATGTTTTGGCCCTTTCCAGAAAGCCAGCCGAGTGTATTAGCAAGTAAAGCTGTTTAAAAGTCTTCACTGCACAGGAAATTTCTCAAGAGCTTAGGCATTTGTGGGTGCAGAGAGAAAGTTCTGTTCCTGAGAACCAAGGAAAAGCAAATCCGCTTACACCCGATTAGCGCCGTCACATTGTTTGCTTGTGACTGAATGCTGACTTACTACAAATAATCTCATCTTTGCTTCTTCCCCTCAGCCCAAAAATCCAAACAATGTGCATCTCTGGCTTCAGTCCTTGACTCAACACTTCTCAGAAAGCAGAGTTTGGGCTTTTATTTGCACGAGAAGCTTCCCACAGAACACAGCGAGTTGGGATGGATAAAGAAAGGACTCTCTGCCAATCCTACGGCCATTTGCTCCAGTAGCCCCTGTGCGAGGTGCAGTGAAGGTGGTGGGATGAGCTCCTGAGTGGAATGAAAACACTGGGGAGACCCAGGCACCGCGTGTGGGTGGGAACTGCAGGCACGGCTGGGGAGCGCAGATGGGATCAGGTCAAATAAGGCAAGAGATTCCTCTGGTTTAGTGGCAAATGAAAGCTTGTGTTAATACTGAGTAATTATGGAACACTGCAGGATGAAACCACTGAATAGTAGGAACTCACATAAAGCTCTTGCTAACAATATCAAACCTGCAGTGCTGTGTTTGTTTGAAAGGGCATCAACATGTTTTGGTTGAGCGGAAGCTTTCTTCAGCAGTTTCACTTCTGCTTCTCCGGGTCAGCTTCATAGCTCCAAATCCAGAATCAGCAGAAGCTGAATCCTTCTTGTTAATAAACTAGAAAGACCCCTGCAGATAACCAAGTTTCTCTTTCAATCGATCATGGCACACTGGGAAGGAAATCCCCCCTGTCCTTCCTGACAAATTCATCAGAAGGGAACATAGTTCTGCATGTGCAGACCCCCCCTCCCCCAGTTCCCATCTGGAGCAGGTCCCCCGTAACTGGTGTTCACACAGAGGCACAGGTGAATTACTCCTAGGCAAAGCTTTCCAAGAATTTCTCAGAGAATTTGGATACAAAAATTGTATTCATTTAAGAGATGGATGGTACATGATTTTTATTTTGGTTTGGTTTTGTTTATGTTTTGGTCTGTTGGTTTGGTTGGGGTTTCTTTTTAGCTTTATCACGAACAGACTCATTCTGCCCAGAATAACTGCAGTTTGCAGAGAAAGGAGATTTCTCACACCTCTAAGTTGTTGGGTAATGGCACCAACTAAGAGTCTGATTCCTGAAAAAAACCCCCACATCATCCAGAAGGCCTTGGCAAGGGTGAGAAGGCACAAGGATGGATTGGACCCTCATATACCAACACAGAGCAAAGGCAGCTTTATGCTCCTGCTCAAGTAGCCTGCCAGTGGTGTGAGGAGCTCCTGCCTTCCCTGCAGTTAGCTCTGTGTGCAAGGGAAGGGCTGTGCAAGAACAGCACCTACTTCTCTAGCACTTGTATCCGAATTAATCATTGTTCCATGAGAAAGACACTTTTCTTTTGAAATCAGTCGGCATTTAACTTTGGGAGGCTTCCATGTTCTTTTTTAAGAGCCCTCGTTTCACTTTTTAAACCTGGGCTGGGTATTATGTAATTATACTTTGTGTCTTTCATCTTCAAAGCACATTAATCCAATAAATCATTTAATAGCCAAACTCGGGCTCGCTGCTGGCAGTGGGACAGCACCAGCTCTAAGGACCTCTGCTCCTCAGCCAGGAGGTGCTTTCCCACCCGGCCACCCCCGCCTGGGCTTCGAGCGACGAGGCTGAGGGTGAGATGGGGATGTTTTCCCCACTCAGCTCAGTCCCATCCCCTGGAATGGGCTGGAACCCCGGCCCAGTCCAAGTGCCTCTGGGGCTGCCTCTGGCGAGCGCAGCCTTGGCACCTGAACACAGGTTACCCTCCCTTTGATGATGAGACACCAACGCCGCGGAAAGCGGTGGTTATTTTGCAGTTAGTCATAAGGCAGTAGGGTGGTTGGTTCGGTGAAATTAAATCACATTTCCAGAACTTATTCTGGGTTTTCCAACTGCAAAATTCAGCTACTACTCAGGGGCAAGCAGGATTAAGGCAGTGACTGCTCTGCATAGCTTCTCAGTGATCCGCCTCCTTTACATAGTTTCATCTCAAGCATCATTTACTGACCCAGTGTTTCTCCCCTCTGAGGTATTTACTTACCAATCAACTGCCTCCCCATCTTCATTCCTGCAGGAAATCTCAGCTGCCCACAGGGGCACGGAGGAGAGAAGCAGCAGCAGCAAAGCTGGGTGACACCGTGCAGATATCACGGGCATTTTGGTTTCTCGGCCACACGGGGCGAGCACTGAGCAGGCTCTAAAAGGAGAAGTTGTGTCGCATTAAGTGTCAGCTCCCGCGGTACGATGGAGTGAGCACAGCCCAGAGCCAGCCTGGGAAGTCAAACCCACACCGCAGGGCAGGCTGGTGGCAGCAGGACCAGTGCTCCCAGGAGCCACTGGAAACTGCTCGTCATTGCTTTGGGCAACCAAATGGCAAAATGACAGTTGTCAGGTTATGGTTTTGAGACGACTTACCTTTGTAATTTACCATTTAATATAAATATTCGAGGTATTCTGCTCTAAAAAAAAAAAAAACCAAACAAACAAAAAAAGAGAGCTGGAGATACCAAAAGCCTTTTTGTTTTCTTTTTAGTGCTGCATGACTGAAATCCCAATGTTTTACAGGAGCAGCAGTTCTGGCTCAGGCAAAGGGGAGCCTTCATTTGCCCGTGGGCATTGAGCCCTCAGGGACTGACACTCTGATCTCTGAGCCACAGTAATTTACTTACAATTAGTTCATTTACTTAATTTTAATTACCTTTTAAGTGCGTTAGCATTTCTCATAGGAACAAACACGTTTGAATTGAGCAATTTTGCTTCTGATAATCTAGTAACTCACGTATAAAAAGCTTCAATTTCTATTTTGGTGTGCAAACTCTTTCTCCCTCCTCTTCATGCTTACATTAAAAGGTGCTGATTTACATTAAAAGGTGCTGATTTACATTAAAAGGTACTGATCCCAAGTATGGGATATTTCAGCCTCGGGGAAAGTCTAATGCAATAACCTCTGGATATTTTAGCACGACAGAAATCCTCACAACCCTGGCAGTATTTTGTCTCCTTTCTGGCACAGCCTCTCCAACGCTGTACTGATGTGTGAACAGGACGTGTTGGACAGGAGCAGGATAAAACTGAATAGGGCTTGGTGCAAATGAAACCAACGAACCCAGAAAGCCAGGATTTTGGAGGTGTGGATCAAGACCTGAGTTTTGCTGCTCGGACTGGCTTCTGATCCCTTTTGTGGGAGAGCAGAACTGTAACACGGCTGTGAGGAAACGCTTTACAAACAGCACGGCTTGGTTGTTCTTTTCTTCTTGCTCTTAGGAAGTGCAGCGTGTGCAGAGGGGGTGATAAAACACACGACACGCCAAGAACGCGACAGCTGCTTCCATTTGCTGTTTGGGATTTGTGCCTGTTCATAAAGCAACCATCAAAGCCCTGACAGAAGGACTTTGACACTCGCCGCTTCCACTCGGCCTGGGAGCAGCAAGTCCCCGCAGCCCTGCTCGTGTGATGGGGGGGGGAACAGCCCTGCTGGGCAGAGCCACCCCGGTGCTGGTGCAGTAGCCACAGAGGGCATGGGGTGAACCCTGCCTGCCCTCTGCTCGGCCGTGCCCGCGGTCACGGGGTGCACCGGGACACTCAGCGTTCAGAAAGACACGGTGGAGGGGAGGCTCAGTGAAGGTTTTTGCAGGATTAATCCAAAGATGATGAAGAAGAGAGACCAGTTCACCGTTACTCCTATCATCTTCCCTCCCCCCAGCATTTTAAAACCCTATCACGGCTGCTACTAATGCAACAAGAGTTCCCTAAAGCATTTTTTCTTCCCATTTTATAATGAAAATATTTTCATTATCACAGGTAACCACAGAAATAAAGACCAGAAACACAGGTTACATTTCACTGACTGAACACAGCTCAGGCTTGCACTGAGTTCTTTTACAACTGTCATGTATTTTCTCTGCAGATCAAGGACATAGAAGTCCTCAACTGCGAATATGGCAAGAACACAATTAAGTTCCTCCGCCTTCACAGAGAAGGGAAGAAGCACTTTGTTAAAGAAGTGGAAGTGTGCACGCATCTCCGGCTGACTTCTGCTCACGAGTACCTGGATGGAAACAACTCCCTCGTGATACCTACAGATACTATAAAGAATATTGTCCTTGTGTTGGCCAAAAAAAATGGGGTATTTTTTTCTTTTTTTAACTAGCCTTGCCGTTTCTTATGACTTCATTTGGATGTGTCTTGTTATACTCACTTTTTATTTTCAAAATGCATCAAAATAATATCTCCCTCCATTGGCACGTCAGGTCAGCACTCAAGTCAACCTTCAGTAATTTGAGAAAGAATTTTTCCTCCTCCAGTCTTTACCCTGCAGACTCCTCCTTAGCTTTCCAAAGCCTTTTTTCCTCATAGAGCTAGCAGTGAGATTTGTCGTAGGAGATCCATCATATTCTTAATTTAACAGCACATAATACTGCATTAGTCCTATAAAGCTTTTTCAAAGAGAAGGTCTCACAGTATGTGGAGACTCCTATTAATTCTGTTAGCTGTGCTCTTACCTCCCTTGATGGCATCTCTCATTATGACAACCTGTAGCATAACTCGTCCACCTCAGTAATGAAATCCCATCTTTAGCCTGTGAAGCTTAATCAGAATATCACTGTGATGCTTTCAGCATTAGATCCTCCTAGCACAAGGCTCCTGTAGCAGTTTCTCTGCAGCTCACTATGGCACAGAATGGGACATTTTTGACGTGACTCTACTTGAAGTGTAAGCTGATCAAAAGCCTAGGCACGAAATCAGAAATGAGAGAAATCTGTGTTTTGACCAACGCCGAACCTTCCCAAATATTTACAACAATCAGAACAATCTTCTGCTGTACATGAACTAATTGCTTCTTTCTAATAACACTGTTTGCTGTCTTAGATCCCAACTATAGAGCAATTTGCTATAGATATCTGCAAACACTTCATGACAACATTCTGCCAAGTGGCGTACGTCAAAACCTACGTTCAAGAAGTACCATGGCAACGTCTACATGAGGTATCTAAAATCCTAATACGTTCAGTTGGTTTATGCTGGAGCCATTTGTTGCTCCCTTAGTTCCTGTTCTCGAGTTAAGATGGTATTTACTGCACTTTGACTTACCTGTCTGCTCTGCATTGCAGAATGGTGTTCCCCACATCCACTCATTCATAAACGTTCCTGATGGGATCCGCTTCTGTGAAGCTGAGCAGTGCCGAAACGGTGAGAAAATGCAAATATTTGTGCCAGTGAGAGATGAAGGTGGCTTTAGAGGTAGCTAGTGGTGTTACGGGGCTTACAGCACAGCCAAACTGCTCCAGAGGTCTCAAAGAATACTTCTAGAGTCTAATTTTGCAGTCCTTGATCTCCATGACACGGCTGAAGAACTGATGTAGCTGAGATTCTATGTATAGCCTAAACATCGAGTAGATACAACAGCATATCCAGCAGATATATATACACAACTACATATCTATATGACTACACACAGTCACAGGATTTAATCACCTTCTGAGAATGGTCTGCTTACTTTTTTACTTGATACTATATTCCATCCCCAGACGTGTTCAGAAAACACCTAGATGCAGCACTTCAGGAGATGGTTTAGTGGTCACAATGATGTTTAGTAGATGGTTGGACTTGATGTTCTTCAAGGTTGTTTCCAACCTTAATGATTCTGTGATTCCATGATTCTGCAGTCTATTATCACTGCCCTATGGAGGATACATCATGAAACTACACTGCTGTAGGCCAATTGCTTAGCTTGCAGTTACTTTCCAAACCCTGTCAACCTGCCTTGGTTTTATTTCTAAGAAAGATGCAGTTTCACTGCTGCAAGCCAGGCTGGCTTGAACATTGTGAGCACTCGGGTCTGCGTGCACACAACTCTTCACATGAAAATACTTCAGGGTGTGCTTGTTCTTTTTGCACACCGTGCATGAACAAAGCACCGTTTGCCTTCACAGAGAGTTTTGTGAAAGCTCAACTGTCTGTCTTTAAATTGGCATTCCAAAAGGTGTGTAAAATTCATCTGGTCTTGCTGCGATTCACAACAAGAGCATAAATTCAGTCTCACTGGGTTGGTGTTTCATTTAACCCACCTCTCAGGCTCCTGAGCTGAAATCACTACATCATTTCACACAGTGGGTTTAGAGGTTTCAGGCATTAGTTCAGTATCTATTACTGCCCTAATGTAACCCAGAACTATTTCCCATCCTACCCTCTCTCCCTATTTTCCTAACTTGTCACGGTTAGGACCAGTGCCAAGACCAGTTTCACTTGCAGACAGGACACAAGTTCTGAAAGGCAGTTTTGAGCACTGTCCCTGTGTCCCTGATGAGAAAAAAGAGCTCATACATGTCTTCTTTATGCTTCTTGGCATAATTTCTTCTACTCTTCCTAGTAATATTAACTACTGCTGTATTTTTGTCAGCCTTAATAGTACTGATTTTGGTTTCTGGAAAATATTAAGAAACCTGAATAAAAGAAAATAAAAAAATAAAAATAATTCA
The DNA here is from genome assembly GCA_024605025.1 of Megaceryle maxima. NCBI lineage: Eukaryota > Metazoa > Chordata > Aves > Coraciiformes > Cerylidae > Megaceryle > Megaceryle maxima. Next base: position 53,980 of record JANHGN010002722.1, read on the forward strand.
TGCTTTCTTCAAAAGCTATTGCTCTTAATTTACAGATTGTATTAAATTTTTTCACCACCTTGAAAATTCAGCATGAAATTCTGCAATTTCACAAAAAAAAGGCCTTTAAGACTTATTGAATAAACTGCCTTTCCTTCTTAGTCCTCCCTTCATGTAGCCCCTTAGCTGTTTCTTTAGGATTCCCTGCCTAGGTGAACAATAACCAAGGAGAAGGTTTTTCAAATCCCTTTTATTTTTCTTAGAAGAGAACCTTCTCTATCTTTAGCATCCTCCTACGCACCTATCAGCCAGACACAGAAATTTATTTCTCACTTAATCCTATCTTTTAACACTTTTCTCATCATTAAAAGAAACCTAGTGAGGCTTAATAGAATTATAGGCTTATTTTTTGCTATTATATTGGCTGATAAAAAGCTCAGAGAAATTGAAAACATCGTCAGTAACAGAGTCAACATTTGACAACTGGGGACAGAAAAAGCACAAAACAGACTGAAAGCACAGCACAGGCTGCTCCCCTCAGAAACTCTGCCTAAACATTTTATTCTTCAGTGCTTGTTTCAGGTCGATTGCTACACAGCCAACCAGCCTTTCAGTAAATCATTGCAAGGAGCTCCTTCAAATAAAGCTATACATTTGAATACGAGGTAAATACATCTCCAGGTTCACTGATAGTATCTGCACTACATTAATACCTGTGTGTTACAACCTTACACCCAAACAATGAATTCATCAAGATCTGAACAAATCCCAGGATATCCTGTCCTAGGACAGTCTCTTCTTTACATTTCTTTTCAAGCTTTAGTAAAGAACAAGGAGATGTAGCCAAAATTATAGATACACCCTCTTGGACTCATTCAAAAACCAGTAACAAATGTAAACAAGAGAAAGAAATGGATAAAATGCAGGTTTGATAATTCCCAGTAACAGAGCAGTTTAAAACAAACACACACACAAAAAAACTCCCACCAAAAACCACAACAAAAAAATGAGCTAAAGCATCACATCATTTAGAAAGATCTGTCGCAGTGGAATTATTTCCAGTATAAATTCCTGCAAAGACACAGTTTAAAGGCAAAGTCTGTCAGTCTTTTCAATCCAAGGCAGGATTCCTAAGTGCCAGACATGTTCAGGGATTCATTTTGAACTACCCAGTGCGAGCGCCAAGAGCAGCACAGAAACTTCAGATCCTGACTATCTGTCTGGGATCTGAACAAGCTGGCGTGCCATAAGGTTTCTCTTTTCTGAATCTGCTCTTTTGGCAGCTCTGGTCAGTGCAATTTTCTGTTATCAGTTTGCCCTGACCGCTTGAAACGGTTTAACCACCGTCCGAAAGCTTGGTCAGAAGAGAAAGTTCAGGACAGAAGTGTTTGGCCTTTAGAAGATGGTAATTCAGCCATGCAGGAGTGATCTACAAAAGCACGTTATAAATAGTGGCTAAGAGCAAAACCACCCTCAGTTTGAACCTGTGGGTGGCATCTGTAGCAGTGCCAGCTCCTGCTAATGAGCTGCGCTGCAGGGATTTGCATTGGCTCCTCGCCCTCGCCGATGCCAAACTCAGGACAGGATGAGCATGCAAAGCAAATCTCTGACTGAGGCTCCAAGTCTTTGTACAGAGAGTTTCTACGCTCGCCGTCGTCATTAGAAAAGGCTCACGACACCTCTCCTGTGCACTAGCAGCCCATTTCATTTCCCTAATTTTAGAGCAATTAGCACTCCCTGAACTGGTACCAGTGAGAGCTAACCCAATGCACATCCCAGCTTCAGGGAGGTGAGAAAAAAGGTGTCCTCAGCTCTCCTTGGCTGCAGGTCACTCGACAGGATTCTGTTTCCTAGATTGAACTCTTGATTTCAGCCCTTTCTGTCCTGTTTCTGACTTTTCTCGTCTAACTGATGTCATGGGGTTGGGTCAGAGGCTGGATTTGACAATCTCAAAGGTCTATTCCAGCCTCAGAAATTCTGCCAACACCAGAAAATACCTTTTTAGAAGTAGCTAGGCTGGCAACAGAAGCACACGAGTGGGTCCTGGAGAGACAGCTCCGTGGCTCTGGAGCTGTCATTGCAAGTACGCACCCAGGGGTTTCTTTCTCTCTGCCTGAAAAGGAGCTAATATTGCCTCATTTTTGGATCACAGGTCCTCTGGTTGTTTTTGCTGGAATTAAAGATCTGAAACTTATGAAAACAACACAGTCTGGATTTGAAGGCTTCTATAAGAATGAACACACCACGCTTCCTGAAAGGCATGACAGGATTTTATGTGGAGAGCTCTTCTGCAAATGGTCATACGGCGAATGCAAGGATTTTGACTTTGACTGCATATGGTACATGTCACATCAAATAACATTTATTATCTAATCTATGATCCCAAAGTCCCTCTGTACAGCACAGCAAGGTGTGTAAGGGCCAAACCAGCAGCAGCTGCTCTTGGAGATCTCGGTGGTGGAACTAAGCACTGGCTAGGAGGGGTGAGAGGCACCAAGCACTGGCTAGGAGGGGTGAGAAGCATGCCTGGGGGCACTGCTCTCTCTCATGGTGCATCAATGTGCATATTGAAATGGCCAGTTCAGTGGTCAGTGCAGAACCCTTCAGGAGAACAAACTAACAACTGAGCTGTTAAATACTTTTAGCAAAACATCAACTTGTGATTACAGAGCTGGGGTGGGGAGCGGGCTGGAATTTGGAGATGCCAGGACAAAGACATTATTCTTCCATAAAACCCCATGTGCTATGCATTTGTCAGAAAAGACAGAGAAAATAATAATAATTTTGAAAACCCCAGTAAAACATGATGGATCTAGGCAGACACAGCTTTTGTAAGAATCTGTGTTACCTCTAGGAACAAAATCCGCGAATGTATCCTCGAAGCCTTTTCTGGGCCACCCGACTGTGGGGAATATTCACCCTCTTACCAGAAAACTGTCAACTCTATCCAGATGCTCGTCCTTTCCAAAGTCTCACAGGTATCTTCTTTCCTCCTGCTGATGTTTTACTTAAACAACACTGCATGTTAATTAGACCACTGAGAAGACCAAAATGAGCCTCGTATTTCCTCTGGCAGTTCTAAGTAAGACTGGAAACTGTTTGGTGATACAGCTTGATGGGCTGAAAAAACATGAACACCCTGAAAAGTTCACATGCTGGTCCCCAGCTGTGAATACAATGGGGGGGAATATCACACAGTGCTTGGTAGGACAGGAGTAAAAGTGAAAGGGGTGCCACAGCGTTGTCTGCGCATTCAATAGATTGCATTTGATCAGCGGTACGTACAGCAGGGTGGGGGCTGGGGGGTGGTTGCATTGCTTTTCTTTACAGGGACTGAAAAGACTGACAGGCTGTTGACTGAAAAGGTGACTGTTGACTGATTCGTGGTCTCATCTGTTTCATGGCTTCAGGTACAGGTCATAGAAACCGTCTTGAACAACACTTTCTATAATGTTGTAGACATGAAGGATCTAGGCTTGACCAATGACAAAGAAGTAAGTAAACACCCCAACCACAGCTTGCTGGGACTCTCAGCCCTAAGCATAGCAGCAGCTCTGCACAGAACAGGGTTAAAGGGAGCAAACTTCCTCCCCCAGCCCCAGCAAAAGCTCCACCTCACCCCTACAAGAGATTACAGAAGGAGAATTGCCTTCTTGTGTTCTTGATAAAAGCTGAAGGAGCACAGTGGAATGCTTTGGAGATCAAAGGGATCTGTAACAGAGACCATCTCTGAAAAACCATTCCTGCTTCCTCCACTGAATTTGACTTGTAACATCAGCTTGTGCTGTTTGAACCAAGCAGAATGTGCCACAGCATCCTTTCAGGTAGCCAGGTCAGGTGAAAAGCTAGCCCACTATGGCTCTTCTTTCTGCTCCAGTGGCAGCACCACTGGGGCCAGGGGCATCCTTGGTGGGGTGGGCTTACAAGGAGGTTAGCTGGGTGGTGGGCCAACTTTAGGTGACAGAAGACTCTAAGGGAGCAGTGACGAGATGTTTCTGTAGCTCTTAGGAGCCAAAGCAGGTCGGTCCAACAGTGGACAAGGCATAAGCCTACAATCAGGCAGAGGGGCAGAGATGTAGGGCATGAGAGAGGTTTGCTCCTCCCTCTACAGCTGCTCTAGCTGACTGCCAGGTCCAGCTCAAAGTCTGACATGTTCTCCTCATGTGATAAGAGAGAGAAACTGGGCTACAGCAGTGGTCTACAGTTTGCTTACATTCTAGTCTCCCTCCCTAAGTCTTGTGATTCTGCTGCCATCCCATCCTACCCTTGCCCTCTTTCAGGTGCGCATTATAGATCCACTTTCACTTGAGGCAACAGCAACATCTACCACTGATGTTCATAAGAGAAAGGTCCTGGTTGTGATTTCAGGAGGAGGTGAACAGCTGCAGTTTCTGCTGTGATCGTGCTGGCACATCCCTGTCTCAGAAATGACCTCTCTCTTTGTGCTCATCCCCTTCAGGTTCTGGTTCCAGTGGAAACTCCCTATGGCTCCTGCGCTTGCACACTTGCCAGGAAGAAGTTCTTAGAAGCACAAGGCCATGTGCTAAAAGATGAGAGGCAGTGTCAGTTTGGACTGGCAGCTGCCCAGGGAAACTAAACCTCTTGGCTACACTCACACCTTCCTGATAAACTTAACACTATGGCTTTCCTATCAACATATACTCCTTATTGGCCTCTTCCCTTGCTGTCTACTTTTCCCTCTGTGGGCTCCTGAAGTTGGGATTTCTGATGGACCCTCAGGAATTCCAAAATCAAAAGTCTGTTCCTGCATCTCGGTGGGATTTGCAGATTGAAATCCCCTGTGCTCTTTTGAAAATCCCAGATGGAAACATTATAGTCAATTAATTTTCCAATCAGCTAATTCCCAGACCTCTTAAGGAAACCATTAATTTGCTAATGTCTGTAACATGTTTCTGACATGTAAAATCAGCAACTCTGTATATTCTATTTATTAATGTTGCTTCACTAAAATGAATATACAGGCACGAGACCAGATGTTTCCTTCACATAATCTGTCATGACCCCTTGATGCCACCCTGATCTGCAGAGCTGACCCAGTAACCGAATAGGGAATCAGACACTGATTTCTTTGTGAAGAAAACAAACAAAAAAGGAATAATAATAATAATAATAATAAAAAAATAGCATCTCTCCTGTCTCCTTTGCAGTGTGAATAGTTACAGCTGTTGACTAATTTCTCTGCATGTATTCTGACTGCATGGCTGCTGCTGCTACTATCAGGCTATAGTTAGTGTAGAATTACTTTTATATTAATCACTGAGATGTTTGAGCTTTTGGGCTATCTCTGTAAGTTTAACAGTTTTATTTAGTCTAATATTCTCATTGTGACTTCTGAGCAGGCAGGAGTCAACCTAAGTAACCCTAGTTCTTTTGGGAGTGGTAGGGAGAAAGCTAGACAGATAGACAATGTATATCTTACTTTAGTTACCCCAGGTGATAGCTTTGAACATAGAGATAAAACTATACAGCCAACAATTCTCGTCCTGCAAACTGCAGCCACCACATCTGCAACAGAAATCCTGCTCAGCTTCTGACAGCTTCTAACCACTGCTCTCATTTTCTCCGAGTGTCGTTGTCCCAGCCCCCACCTGACAGAGTGCAAATCCAATGGCAAGTGCCCAAAGTTACTTCTGAACACTGCAATTCAGCTGCCTTTGTGCCTTCTCAATCTGGCAGCCCCGCAGCATTCCTCTGGGTACGATCAGTAAATTCCCAGGCACCGAAAATGCAGAACATGTCCTGCACCCCACGTCGTTTTGAGGTGCTTTGCTCAGTAGGAACTTGCCTTGGTGAGCAGGACATACCAGCTGCAAAGCAAAGATGCTGTTCACAAGCCTGAGCTATCACCTGAAAAGCAACAGGACAAATGAGACCGCAGAGTGAAGCTGTCCCAGATACACAGGTCTCTGGAAAGCCAATTCAGAACGTTTTACTTACGACACTTGCAGCTTTTGCTGGGGACATTCTTTCTTACCTCATTAGCTTCTGTTGTATTGTACTTGTGGGCTTGTGTCTTGCTATTTATGATATTTTTAGGTGCTTGTAATTTATTAATATTAATCTTTTCAGGGGAAATAAAGAGCAACCTCAAAAAATAAACTAGCATTTGACTTTTTACCAAATAAGAAATATATTCCTATATAGTTTTCTATACACTCCATGTGCATCTTTATATATTTCATATAGTTTTATACACATCCCATGTGTATTTTTATATATTTCATACAGTTTTCTATACACTCCATGTGTATTCTTATATATTTCATATAGTTTTCTATACACTCCATGTGCATCTTTATATATTTCATAGTTTTATATACACTCCATGTGGATTTTTAT